>NXFB01001057.1:0-11664 GCA_002525835.2 Ipomoea batatas
AATGAATTCTCGGTAGAAACTAATTCAATTCAAATAATTCTCGAACCCAAAAATTTATTCCAGTCTAAAACTCAAAATTGGGCTAGGTTCGGTACACCGCGGAATTTTAGCGATGTACGATCAAAATAAATTTTCGCTGCAATGGGCTGATTTAATTAAATAGAAATTCCAGAATAATAGTAGGGTGTCTAAAAATCCATTTCTTAGGTCAAACGGGTCCGAATACTAGTTCCTAAAATTCTTACGGTTCGTGACCGGTACGTACGATCGCAGCTTAATAACAACTATACTCACTTATAAAAAAATTCCTTTGAAGCATCGAGCGATCATTTCATGAATGTCATAACTTAAAGACCTATTTTCCGAACCTCAAACTTATCGGAAAATACGAGGGGTTACACCTCATCATCAAAATGTCATTGGCACGAAGTGGGTTTTCAGAAACAAGATGAATGAGGATGAAGTCATTGTTAGGAACAAGGCCAGACTTGTTGCTAAAGGGTATTGCCAGGAGAAAGGGATAGATTTTGATGAAACCTTCGCTCCAGTGGCACGTCTCGAAGCCATACGCATCTTTCTCGCGTATGCCGCCTTCAAAGACTTCAAAGTGTATCAAATGGATGTCAAGAGCGCTTTTCTGAACGGACTTCTTGAAGAAGAGGTGTACGTTGAACAACCTCCGGGTTTCTTGAAGGACGTGGGAGCTGACAAACTATACAAGTTGAAGAAAGAACTTTACGGTTTGAAACAATCTTCGAGAGCTTGGTATGACACTTTATCCTCTTTTCTACTTCAGTGTGGGTTCACCAAAGGCCTAGTGGACAAAACATTGTTTAGAATTAAGGATGGGGATCATATCTTATTGGTGCAAATCTATGTGGACGATATCATCTTTGGGAGCACCAATCCAGGCTTGTGCGAGAAGTTCTCCAGCTTGATGAAAGGGAAGTTCGAGATGAGCATGATGGGAGAACTCAACTACTTCCTTGGACTACAAGTGAGACAACTGAAGGAAGGTATCTTCATCAACCAGGAGAAATACACCAAGGATCTGCTCAAGAAATACAATATAGAAGTGAAATCTTCAGTCAAAATACCCATGGGAACCTCTCTACGCATCGATGTCGACAGTGAAGGTCGAGAGGTAGATCAGACTACGTATCGAGGTATCATCGGATCTCTTCTTTATTTAACTGCTAGTAGACCAGATATATCCTTTGCAGTAGGTGTATGTGCTAGATTTCAGGCAAGTCCTAAGGAGAGTCACTTAAATGCATCTAAAAAGATTCTTAGATATCTCAAGGGTACGCAAAGTGTTGGACTTTGGTATTCGAGAGGTGGATCTTTCGAACTTATGGGTTATTCAGATGCGAACTTTGCCGGTTGTAAAATAGATCGAAAGAACACATCAGGGACATGTCAGTTTCTAGGTGGAAGACTTGTCTCATGGTTCAGCAAGAAACAACATTCGATAGATACAAGCACCGCTGAGGCAGAATATGTAGCAGCTGGAAGTTGTTGTGCTCAGATTTTATGGATGAAGCAACAATTACTGGATTATGGTGTTGAATGTAAAGACGTTAAGATTATGTGTGACAACACTAGTGCCATAGCCATTACTCAAAATCCAGTATTACATTCAAGGACAAAACACATTGATATAAAGTATCACTTCATCCGAGACCATGTTGAGAAAAAGGACATAACTTTGGAATATGTTGCAACGGAGGAGCAACTAGCAGATATTTTCACAAAAGCGTTATGTGAAAATAGATTCTCTCAACTAAGGTTAGAATTGGGAATGATAGAAGTGGGTTGAATGGTCAAATCTTATCTTCTTGTATTTAGTGCCATGTACTGTTTCGCATGTGAGGAGCGGTTTCATCAACTTTATGGCAGCTTTGGAGTTACACAGCATTGAATGGTCATTCATATAGCATCCCGTGACTCTACAGTGCTAAGTTTTTGGGCTATAAATAGAGGGGTTTTCTTAGCATTTTATGTCATCGACTTCTTCATGGAGAAGAAGAAAGGCAAAAGACGATGTACCATTCTGGTATAGAGGAAGGAAATCAGCAGCCAAGTCCAAAGACTTCCAAGAAGAAAACTATCTAGAATCAACGAAGGGTGAACAGATTGCGAAGTTTCCTGATAATCCAAGCAAGCATCCTATTCCCATCCAAGGTGAATGGATCCCCAAATGCGTGGAGATCCACAATGGTGGGATACTAGAGTCAGGAGAACAGTCCCGTATAAGTGGGACTCCTACAGCTGCACATTCTGGAAAAGGCACTCCCTCAACCAAATGGAGAACCAAGGGAAAGGGAGATGGAGCCTGTGAGGAAGGCAGCAGCGGAGAAGTAGAGAAGAACAAGAAGAATTAGCCACCTCTAGTTCTGTTACTAGAATAAATAGGATTTTAGATGGCTAGTTCCTGCTCTAACGTTAGATTCCTATTTGGTTTTCCAAGGCCAAACAAAAGTTTCTAAGGAATCTAATAGTATATTGATTCATATGTAATGTTTTTGAAAATCACTAAATGAACTTAAGGAAATGTTCCAAGTGATATCTTTTGGATGAATCAATCTTGTTCTTCTTGCAATCTGTGTTCGAAAAGTAGTTCGAGAGATACTTACTCGGTTTGCCTATACATATTTTATGTCTCGAAGAAGGGGAGTTCAAGAGATCACTTCGAAAGATAACAAACCGGTTATATGTGTATCTCTAAATGGAGGAATAAGGAGGGTTAGGGATCAATCACTCAGGGGGAAGATCCTTAACCATTTGAAGCGTCTGTATTAGATGTACCAAATCAAGACGGAGGAATAAGGAGGTTTAGGGATCAATCACTCAGGGGGAAGATCCTTAAACTAGTACCGACGAGTGCTCACCTTCGAAAGGTAAAATTGATGTGTTTAACGGATATAAGTGGAACGGCTAACTTTGGACATAAATATTGGCCACGTGGTCTTCGGTTATTGACGGTTTTCCATGTTTAAGGGCACTATCTTGATTCGTGGGAGCATGCTCATAAAGATATATTATCTTATAAAACCCACCTTTAAACCGTCCCATATTCTTTCCCAAAAATACCCTTACCATAAGTTACACGCTGACCGTTATAAGGGGTATTTCTGTCCTTTCATTTCATTTAAATAAACCGGGATCACCAGTCGGGTCAAACTCTCAACCCTACTCACATATCCAACCCAAATACACATGATATAAAAGCCAAATCCATTATCCTTACCCAAATTCAAGCTCAAACCGAATACCCAAAAATCCCCAAATTCCAAATACTGTACACATTCCCTCCAAAACATCAAAGCTTTCATCAATGGCGTCCGAATCTTCAACATCAACCTCATCTTCCGACGCATACCAGAGGGAGTTGGATCACATACGCACTCAAATCAAGCAAGTCAAGGCGGGGAGTATCCTTGACAGAAATGGATTCGTCAATCACTCGACGAACCCGAAGATGGCAGAGAAGGTCCTGACGAAGTTCGAAAAGGCAGGGCTGATGAAGTACATGATGCATGACTATCGAACCATCCACGACCTCGACTTCACCGAATGGTTCGCGAATGCCAAGGTCACAAAGTGCAAAATAGAGAGCCGATTCAACGAGATTGACATCACGACCTCTGTTGGTGACCTCAGGGCAGCATTCGATTTTGCTGCGTCAGAGGAGGCAGTCAAGCACCTCTCGAATTATAATCTGGACAAGCAAGCTTTTTGGGACAAAATCCGAGTGGAGACTGCACCGCCCAGAGCAACCTCTGCCCTCCGCAAATTCCATTTGAAGGAGAGGTTTGCAATTGCCGCCGACCTCATCATGAAATTCGTACTCGGCAAGGTGTCCAGAACCGATGATCTCAAAATCCTCCATGCCATCTAGAACAACGACCAAATGGACTGGGCGCACATCATCTTCAAATTCCTCAAACAACAAGTGCAAGGCTCAGTTTCAAACTCCAACCTGTCGATCAGTAAAAAGGTTGGTTTCGGTTTTGTTGTTCAGCATTTATTAAGTTTGAAGGGTTTACAGTTGAGGGAAGGGCGAGAGATTCATCGAAATACCTATATGGGTAGGACGAAATCTCAAGCTCCAAAATCTAAGGGTGTAAAGATTGCACCCTCTCCCTCGAAGCCTAAGGGAAATGGCAAAAGGAAAGCCCAAACTGTGGAGGAAAATTCTGATGATGAGCCTCTGGGTAGACTGATCAAGGGGGTTGTTCTGCCAAAGAGGGCTAAGAAAGCCAAGACCGTTGCTGTCACCCAGACTCGAGAGGTGACACCCTCTGTTATACCAGTACCATTCGAGGACAGGGCACAAGCCCAGGGGGAACCTCAAGCTACAATGGCTGCTGAGGTTGAGAGAGTGCCCCCTACAAGGTCCCTGTCGGGCGAAATGTTTGTTGAACTGCATGTTGATGATGATGCTGATAAGTCTGAGAGTATGCCTCGAGAGGAGGCTCGAGAGTTTGAAGGCACTGGGATCAGTGATCCAGTGCAGGTAGATGTGCTGGAACCACGAGAGGTGGTTCGAGAGATAACAGTTCCAGCAGTAGACGCTCGAGACTATGTGGAAGCTGCTGCTGCTGATCAGGGCACTGTGGTCAGGGACCCAGTGCAAAGTGCTCATAATGTGGAGTTGACACCCACTGAATCTGCTCAAGTTGAAGGATCGATAGCTAGAGCTATAGCAGATGTTGGGTTGGATCATGATCCCTCGGAACACAGTCGAGAGATCGATGAACATGCAGTGGAAGTTGCATCTCAGATTGAAATTCTATGTGCTGAGTCTCATGATCTGGATGACGGTGTCACTTCTCAGTTAGATCAACATGTTGCAGACGTGCCTAGTTTGGATGATTTCTCCAGGGTACTCCGATGGATCAACTGGATAACAGGCCCCTTTGATCAACTGATTGCACTAGCAACAGTTATGGAGGCTGAGGAAGCTTTTGCATTGAATTGGTTAAACCTTCCAGAGATCCCAGCCAATGAACTTCGAGACTTAGCCCATGAAATGCATGTGACCAAGAAGAATCTTGGCCGATCAGACAAAGGCAAGGGCATAGCTGCTGCTGAACAAGAAGACGAGCCTGAAATGGATCCTGAATCAAAAGCCAAATTTCAAGAAGATGTCAAGCTCGCCACTACTCTATCCTTGGGACATCAAGTAGAGGATACGAGAGGTCCAAGAGAGACCTCAGGGGTTGCACGAGATGATCCTGAAAATCTTATTGCAACGGCAGCAATCCCTCTGTTCCAAGTAAGTGACTATGCTCTGGACGAACAGGTAGCAGCTTCGAGAGGTGAATCCGAGACCTCTGAAGCACTTGAGGTAGCACCCAACATAGTTCTACTACTGCCAGCTCCTGAGTCCACACCCTCGGATGACACCGACGAAGCACAAACAGTTCGAGAGGGTGAATTCTGTTGCTCCAACTACCAGGCTTTCCAATCGACATGGAACTGCCGTCACCATTCCTGCTACCAGATGATACCGCATCAACCTTTGCAGCCAGGATGGTTGATAGACAAAGGTGGAGTGCACCAGCTGCTCCTGAAACCATAGTGATTCCTGATTCACCTGAGCAGACTGAAGTGCAGCCAGATGAGCAACACAAGCAGACAGTTTCAAGTCCTGCTGGTTTGAGAGGTAACGAGGAAGAAATTGTGCCCATCAATGGTGGAAACCGGGAAGCACCGGTCGATGCACAACCTCCCTCCTCAAATCCAATCCCTCCGGCAGATGATCAAGTTCCCAGCTCTAGTTCGAGAGGAGACACTGAGGAGGATCTTCAATTGGATGGAAACCGGGAAGCATCCAATACAGAAGTCTCTCCCTTAGCTGATCCAATCCCACCAGTTGCTGAAGCTGAGGTTCCAGGTTCGAGAGGTGATGAGCGAGAAGTGATCCATCCCTCAAGTGGAAACCGGGAAGGCTTGATATGGAGCTACCTTCGAGCTCTGAACCCAGTGTCCCTGCTGATCCTTAGACATACAATCGAGAGGTGGGCTCGCAACTACAAGTCCTGGGTGGAAATCTGGAAGCACCCAAGTCCCCTCCATCCAAAGGTACTACTCACTTTTCTCCACCTACTTCTGATTATGATCGACAGGCCGAAAAAGCTTTCATTGGCGAGGTGCGCCAATTCATGGCCGATCAATCTCAGAAGATGGCTCAACTTGAGCGCGTACTGACCATTGTTCGCAACACCTCAATGCCCGCTGCTGGCACAAGTGAATCCCAAGCCAGCCATGCAGAACTTCTCGAACAAGCAGTATGGGCTGAAGATGCAGCAAGGTGAGCTGCCGATGAGGTTGCGGAAGCTCGAGCAGAAGCTGAAGGTGCAAAAGCTGAAGTGGCAGAACTACGAGTTGAGCTTCGAGCCTTTCAGAACTCCAGTGAACTTCGACAGGACGTTATCAAAGCACAACTCGATGACCTGTCGAACCAAGTGCCTGCCCAACTTCAATCACTTTTCGAAGGTATGTCCACCCTTCTTTCCCGTCAGGATGATGCCAACAAGGGGGAAGAAAATCTAGGGTCAAGAGGGGCATCCACAAGCAAGAAAAGGGCAGCTAGTGGACCCTTAACCACTGGACCTCCTCCGAAAGTTCCAAGGACAATGAGCAAGGAAATGGAGGAAGCCAAAAGGAAGGAGGATCTAAGGGTTCAGCGCACACTGGAAATGGAGAGGAGGAGAGAAGAAGACCGAGAAAGAAGAAGAAAGAGGCAAGAACAACAAACGGCCAAGGAGAAGAAAGATGAGCAATTTACGAAAAACTACAAGTCAGGGTTCAAAGAAGACACAACAGAATATCTCAATGGAATCATAGTAAGTCTTCTTGCCAAAACTGACTTATCTTCTCACAGTGGCCTCACTCCTCTGGAATGCATCGAATGGTGGAGAGATGGGGTAATTGAAGGTGACTTCATAGGTGAAGACTTCATCAACTACCTTCACCTTGACGTATCATATGGATACCTCGATCTGGTAAATTCCAAAGACCCCATCAAGACACGAGCAGCTATAAACGAGAAGAGGAAAGCAGACAAGCAGTAAGCTCTCGATGTCTACATGCATTCTAAATTCATGTTGTTCTTTACCTTCTTTTAACTTTTCTGCTAAGTTATGTAAATGTAAAACATTCTCTTACCCCAATTTATATATATCTTTTGTTGGGGGTGTTGCGTGAGTTTGTTATTCATGTTTTAGCAGAATAGTTTGTCAAACTTACCGTATGCGCTGAAAATAAAATCAAAGTTTATTTTCTTACAAATCAGCCATATAAGTAAGTATAGTGTTGGCATCATCAAAAAGGGGAAAATTGTTAGGAACATAATGTAATAGGTTTTGATGATACCAAATGTAATTCATAATCCCCTAAGTCTCGAAAGATAGGAAATTCTTGTAAGTTCGACAAGTAAACTAAGAGCGAAAATACAACCGGGTAATTTGAGCTCAACTCGGAAAATATTTAAGCTTAAGGTAAACTTGTTTGAACATCTTAGAAGTTTCGTGTTGTAAGCTTATAGATATATCAGAAGAAGACACAAGACAACACTGGAGGAATAAGGGTCTGCAAGACATCAACTAAGTCTCGAGACATAAGCAGAGTTCGAGAGATGGGATCTCTCGAGACATCAATCCAGTCCGAGACATGGGATCGAGACATCAGGTAGTCGAGACATCGACATTGATCTCGATAAACTGACACTTCTCCAAAAGGCTGAATGGCGGTTGAGAAGCATGATTTAAGTAATCTAAGTTTGGAGAAGAAGAATATCATGGAGATAAAATATTAAGGAGGTGCCGAAAGAATATTATGGGAACTACCGGAAGTGGATGCCACGTCAGAACTCCACAACAAACGGATAGAAGGTGCACCAATCCAAGGTCGGTCTTATTCCCTAAAACGAGGATCAATGGGAATATAAAAAGAGTAACTTTTACCAAAAGTAGTAGGTGGAGCATGGACTCAAGAAAGTGGATTATGGGATATTCACTACAAGACAAAAGGTTCAAGTTACAAGACCACCACTCCATGAAACATGCTGAAAATATGCAAGTCCCATGATCAGCATGGGAGACAGATTTCAAACGGAATAATTTTCTCTCCAATGGAATTATTCCTCAACTCTCATATATAAGGACGTGAAGACACAAGAAAACAAAAAGAGTTAGTGAATTGGTTAAAAAAGAGGTGTCTGATTCAAACGTTCAAAGTGCAAGTGCTTAATTTGGAATATCATCCTTGATATTCAAAACAGCAAGAGAAACACATCTTAGTGTTTGAGAGAGTTACAAAGCTTATACTACTACATATCTAGAAGGTGACCGAAGCTGCTCTACAAGGAACCTGGGAGCTGTCTTGTAACAACCGGAACAACCTTGCTTTGGTGAAGGCAAGAAGAGGCGGAGTAACCTGGGAGCTGTCTTGTGAAGATCCTGAAGCTTGAGGCGGGCTTGGTGATCAAAGATCAAGTGCTCGAGAGGTGGAGTAACAAGAAGCGGGGTAAAAAATCTGAGGCTTGAGGCGGGCTTCGTGATCAAAGCTCAAGCGCTCGATATTGTACTAAAAAGGGAAGTTTTAGTGCAATCCTTCTAGGGAGTTTCTAGAAGAAGAGTGGACGTAGGCGGTTGGCCGAACCACTTAAAAATCTCTCTCGCATTTTCTTTCTGCCTTTATCTCTCGCTATCTAACTCTCGAACTGCACTGCATATAATCACACCTCTCGAACTAACTCAAACTCGTGCTAATAAAAAGGGGATAACTTTTCCGCTGCGCATAAAACTTTGTCTTCATCTTGTGAGGTATCGGACCTAAACATCCTAAGTCCAATACACACGAGAGGTCGAAATAGATTTGTAAAATCTTATACAAGTCTATTCACCCCTCCCCCCCTCTAGACTTGTAACCCATCCCCTTGGGACCAACATGTACCGGTCAAGGTATTTGCTCTAATACCACTTGTTGGTCCCGAAGGGTTTAAGGAACGAATCTATAGCTGGGTGAATAGATTCATTTAGATTTTGAAAAATCTTTACGAATCGTTAAGTGTAAACTTAATAACTCGCTCAAAGTTTGTATGCACAACGGAAATTAGTTAACTCCTTTTTTAAGGTATTTGCACGTAGGTTTGATTAATAAGAATTAAGGTTTGAATGTGAATTATGATAAGCAAGCGTAAATATAAAAGAGAGAGGGAGAGAGAGAGAGAGAGTTTTTATAGTGGTTCGGCTGTTAACTATGTTTACTCCACTCTTCTTCACAACTCGTGAAGGTTTGAACTATCTCGTTAGTACAAAACACACTCCAAGATTGCTCCTTGACACAAAGTTGGATACAATCTTTCACAACAGGTTTTTTTCGACTTCCTCCAAGTATACTCCGCCTCTATCTACTATCCAAGTAGAGGAAACATGATTGAAGAAATACGTTTTCTTCTTCCTCCAATTGAATAGCTTGGCTTGAAATCTCGATGATAATCTTTGTAGCAGCACAAGACTTCTTCGTAAATCTGGATTATAACTTTAAACAATATCTCTCTAAAACTGGTTACAAATAACTTGATGTTTCAACAAAGCTTTAGCACTTGAATATTTTTCAAAAGACCAGCACCTTCTTCAGTGAGTGAAGAGGGTATTTACAGGCATGAAAATTTGTTCTGTTGGAGGGAGGACAAAGTTTCAAAAAGCATATTGACTAGTGAGTAGAGACCGCTGGGTAATTCGATTGTACGTGAGTTTCTGACTTTCCAACCGTTAGGTCCATAAAAGGTGCTGAACCTTTTGTCTTTTTGTTCTGCACAAAGGACATGACATTTAATGAAAGTTGACTAACTTCACTTGAGATATGTACCTAGGACTCGTTTTGTACAGCACACAATTCCTCGCTTTTAAGGTTTTGGACTGTTTACACTTAGAGAATGTCTCTGGCTTGTCCTATTGTGTTGTTAGTTGTGATGACGACTTAGTCCTTTTGTTTACTCGAACACGATTGGTTAACTTTACCAATTGTTCCTTAACTCCTCGAATGATATTTCTTTATCATTCGGCCTTGATAACACACAAGAGGTAAACCCTTTCATGGTTCGGTTTTTTGCAACCTCTTGGCCTTTGTCTTGGAATCTTCAGGTCTTCGAGTCTTTAGTTCTTCTATTCTTCGTTTCTGGTTACGAATCGCTGAGTGATAACAACTCGAGTTAAATCTCGACTCTTTATCCTTGATTTATTTGAGTGTTGACATCTTGAATGACATCCATGAGCGCTTATTATGTTCACTTGGGTTGGTGATTCGAATAACGATTCGAACTAAGTAAGGACTCAACCTAAGTCTAAGAGAGAAAAGAATTGGGGGGTGTAACACCTAGGCTTGTTACCATCAAAATCTAATTACAGAATGTTCCTAACAATTTTGTTTACCATTCTTTAAGGGTCTCGGCACGTTTACCCAACGGATTCACTTCTACACCAGAGTCACTTCTTGTAGATAAGGAAATTCCTATTTAACATGTTAAACATGTAGTTTTTGTTATTGACAATTAATTAATTGATAAAGAAAATGTTCATGCCGCAAAAGTTTATAATTTCTAGTAAGTAGATTTAAGACTTAATCATGTTATGGTACTCTTATCGAAATAATAAATATTACTACATCTGTCCCATTTTATCTGCCTTACTTACTATTCATTGGTCAAACCAACTCTTTCTTCTTTGTTTATTTTCTTTAGTATTTTTACTTGTTTTTAAATTTGATTTTTTTTTTTGTGTTTAATTACTTTTAGTGTAGTTTCTAAATATATAAATTTTGTATATTAATGCTAAACCTTGATATGGGGTGACTGTAATCCTTCTTCCAAGAACAACTGGATATTTCCCTGATTGGAGTTCTTTGTCAGTTTCAAGTCCTTGGTAAACGGTAAAATTTCCCAACATTGTGAAAATGATAGGCCTAAACCTTTGAGATTAATAAAGAACTTAGAATTGATCATGACAAGTTGAATTGATAATAATATTTTAATTGATAAAGAATGTATGAAAATAATATAAAAACAAAAATAAAAAATATATAATACAAATATCATGCTTCCTCACAAACTATAATGGACAATTAAAAAACTTTAGAGTTAAATAAATTGAAAAACATACTCTTTATCAACCATCACAAAGTCATTAGTTTTTTGTTGTCTTGTCATGTTGGTGACAATAAATTCTCTTGGTAGTTTAGAAATCACAACTCCAATGATATCTACAAAAATAGTACAATTAGGTTGACACAATATGTTCTAAATTTGAATAAATGTTCAAAGAAATTTTAAAAATGTATGGAAAGAATATAAACTCACGTATGTCTTTTAGATTTGTAAGCATATAATTGTCCAAATGGTTTTGTATCCATGTTAAATGAAGGTTGCAAATCCAATTGGTCGTCATTATCGACATCTTGCATAAGAGTTTTCCTATTAATTGACCAAACAAATCTATATCTCTCATTTGGGATATTGAAAAATTCATTAGCACGAGAGACTACTGCATTAGAGACAATATATGTGGAGTATAATTTGAGCCTTTCATCAAGTAATTCAATATCATTTTGATAAGTCATTCCTTGAACTTTGTTGCCCTGTAATTATTTCAAAGA
>NXFB01000048.1:72978-85373 GCA_002525835.2 Ipomoea batatas
CATTGGTTGTTAAGTTCATGCTACAGGATTTTTTTTTAACTGTAAACTATGTGTATGTGTTTTATGTTATGCGTTTTTGTGTCTCATATTATGCAATTCTATACTAGCATAAAGAGTTAGTTCAAGTAGGTCTCATAACAGACTCAAAGTGTTGAAAACTGAACCAGTCAAAGAGATAGTACAAGCTAAAGCTCAAGACAGTTATTCTGTTGAAGATCTTTTTAAAGAAGATTACTTAAGCCTTATTCTCTTATTTTCCTGTTAGAGAATTCAGAATTACATAGAGAAAATTCAAGATTTTGAGAAGATCTAGAGAGCTAAACTAAATGACTTGACATTCTTCTTGATTGAATCTCAACTCTAAGTCAAGTCAATCATCACAATCATTGTTGTTTACGGGATGTTGATCCCATGGAGACGACACATGGGTGCTGCGATTGAGGGGGAGTCTCAATTCGAGTGACTCTCTGATTCTTCACATAAGACGACACATGCGATTGAGGGGGGAGTCTCAATTCGAGTGACTCTCCGATTCTTCACACAAGACGACACATGGGTGCTGCGATTGAGGGGGGAGTCTCAATTCGAGTGATCGGGAGATTTCTCCGATTCTTCACATAAGATGCTCTGCATTGATTAGTTATGGTGTAGTTGTAAAGATCATTGTGACTTGGTATATCGTCTTCAATGGAGAATCAGACAATCTCTTCATGTGATGCCCCCCAGACGTAGACGTAGACGTAGGACTGAATATCCCCGAACTGGGTTATCAATTCAAGGGGGTGGCTGTGATGCCCCCCAGACGTAGGGCTGAATATCCCCGAACTGGGTTATCAATTCGAGGGGGTGAGGGTGATGCCCCCCCAGACATAGGACTGAATATCCCCGAACTGGGTTATGAGGGTGATGCCTCCCAGACGTAGATATCCCCGAACTTAGTGGAGGTGATATTGGCTATTTGTGAGAGTCGGATACTGAACTAAGCACAACGAGCCGAAGGGCCACAGCTATGCCGCCTGACCACAAGGTCTTTCGCAGTTGCCTAATTTCACTTATAAACTATTATACGTCTAATTGAAAATTCGTTGTTGTATGAATTGGATAAGCATTGATTTGAATAATGAAAGAGCTAATACATGTGAGTATTTGTATGTGGACATAATATTTTAAAGAGGTTTTAAAAATTTGTAATTGATTCCTTTTTAGTTAGATTTATTCAATTTCTCTTTATTTCATGAAAAAAAAAAAGATAATAAAATTTTACAAGGCGTTTGGTTAGGAGGGGGAATTATAGAAGAAAAGAATTGTATTTCGGTGGAAAAAGAATAAGGTATAAATAAAGTAGGAATTTAAATAACATTATTTGGTAGGGAGTAATAGAATCTCTTAGAGGGCATTTGGTTGGATGGAATTGAAATTCCATTCCCACCTAATTCCAAAGGCAACTAAATTCCTTCGTTTGGTTGGAGGGAATTGAAATTCCATGGAATTGCAATTCCCTCATTTTCATGGAATTAGAATCCCATGGCCCCCCTGAGATTTTAATTCCATGGATTTTAGGAAGAAAAAAAAAAAGAAAAGACAATCACGTGACAATTGAAATCTTGGCTAAGATATGTCTTGATTCGAACGTTGTAGCAACTCAAGATTTCTTTTTTTTTTTTTGGAGAAAAAAAAAAAAAAAGATTTCTTTTAAGTTCTTGATATGAACTTTGAAGTCTTTCTCTTTTTACTCACTGATCACTTATAACTTGAAAACTCAAGCTTTTTGAAACACTTATGAATTCTTAGAATGACTTAGCGGGATCTACAGGACCGTGGCGTGAATGAGTTGTCTGTCGAATATGAGTTCGACTAATAGCACGACCATCCGAGTGATCGGACTGATAAGTGTGTTGAGAGACCATACGCCTACTTTGATCCATTGGCGCGGCAACAGGGGGTGCCTGAGCAATATGGGTAGTACACCCGCTCTTCCACAAGCCACAATTACCTAGGCGATTACCTCAGCGATACCTGGTGCAGGAGCTGCCACAGGATTGGGCGTTGCAACTGGCACCGCTACCGGAGGTATGACTGGTTGGTCACTATTAGCCACCGGTCGCTCTGCCAAATTACAGTGATACCACATTGTCGTTCGCATTTTCATTCGCGTTCTCATTCGCGTTTCCATTCACATTCCCATTCGCCACAACATTAGCGTTTTGGTTAGCTTGGCCCAAACTAGGGGTGAGCAAACGGTCAGTCGGTTACATAACCGACCGAATAACCGAATAACCGACCGTCACATTTGACTCTTGTAACCGACCGAATGTGGTTCTAAAACCGACCGAAAACCGACCGTCGGTTTCGGCCGGTTATCGAAAAACCGACCAATGCCAATGCCTACTGCCAAAGCCAATTTCCAAAGTTAAAATTCAGAGTGCCTACTGTCTACTGCCAAAGCCCATGTCTAAAGTTAAAATTCAAAATATGAAATCCAACAAAGCAATACACATTACACACCGCCAACTACCAAGTCTAAAGAAAACCCAAAATATGAAATCTAAAATAGCAAATGATGCACACTGCCAAGTGCTTGCCAAGCTTCAGCCTTCAAATCTTTAGACCCTCCAAACCTATAAATTGAAATATAATAAAAGTGTTATAAATATATTACTAATGGCCATTATTTTGAGACTTTTCATTTGCCACTTTCCAATTCCCTCATTATGTTGAGAAATGAAGAGTTGTACTATTGTATATATATACATGTTGATGGATGAATAAAAGGTGGCTTTTGAGCTTTTGTGATCTTGTCTTCTTGTTCTTCTTCTTCTCTTTTGCCTTATCTACACTACATTATCATATATATAATCCTAAGCAATTACCGGGCAATCACCACGCGAGAACTGAGCTAATTGAGAAGCCAAATTACAACACGTTATCAGCACGAGTCTCTATCGTGATTTTCGGTTAACGGTATGCTTCCTATCTTGTCTTGTGCTTTTTATTATGAAATATATGGCTTTGTTTGTGCATATTGCCTTCTAATATGAATTGGAACCCCCAATCCTTGTGCCTGCGAAATGAGTACTCTCCCTTTTGATTTTATTATCTGTATATGTGTGCTTCTGATAATTAGTGTGATAATACTCCATGTTTGTTAACTACTTGTGAGTATATGAACCCCTCATCAAGCTATGGTTAAAGTTTTGGGGTATATACATGGGTTTGTAAATATAAATTCTCTTGATTTATCCTCCTGGATTATGGATATGTATTAAGCTCTACATGAACCATGATGCTTGAAAATGGTGAATACATGTGGTTATATACCAAATTGTATGTATATGTATCCATGTCTGTTCTATGACTTTGGATATCAAATGCATAATCAATTCTTATTATGTTTGTATCAGATTGCTATATTTGCATCAGAATACTAAGATACATATACGCATATTTTTGTAAAATGGTGTTTCTTCATCCATTGTTTGAACATGTATTCAAAATAGTGGTTTTTCCCATTGTTGTCACACATTGCTTCGTAGAGTTACATGAAAATTATGATCTTGTAGATCATGTCCTCCATTGCCAAATGTGATTTTTATTGAACTCTCTTATGGTGGAAGCAATTATTAAACTAGGGTTCTAGATATTGAATATATTTGGCATCTAAGAAATTGAGACAAGCTTTTGTTTCTAAGTCACAGAGCACTGATACCCAGAAGGTAAAAGCTCTCATTTTCATACGTCACCACTTGAACCGCGACCTTAAAAATGAGTATTTGATTGGAAGTCCCTGAAGGACCATTTCGACTAATAGTCATCAATTGTCCTTCCTTAGGCACAATTTGACTAGCTTTTAATCTCGAGTTTTAAGATTATAAGTCAGTAACTAACTATAAGTTAGCTCTGCATAAAATAGTCTCGCAATTAAAACTCTGCAAACAGGAAGTTTCAGATAAATACTTATTTGAAAATACTATGTATACTTTTCATGCGAGTAACCTTGTACTCTAGCAGCAGTACAAGACAACAGATTATGGAGCATTCTAAGCTAATTTTAGCACTCATTGTGGCTAAGAAACATAACTAGTTGTTGATGAAGAATCAAAATGCATGTCTGATTGGTTTTTCACTAGTGACTGAAGCACATAATGTTGCCCAATCGAGCAACTTTATAAGGGGTTGAGGTCAAGGTTATAACTGGTATGGTATGAGTTGCGAGCTCAAAAATAAGAAGCAAAGTGATCAAGATAATCAATGGCGACCATACTTATTGAGGCAAAATTCTAGCTAGAAGTTTGCTATCAATGTGGGTGTGAAGGGCTTTGGTCCCTATGTGTCGCACACCAAAGCATTTTGTCATCGAAGAATGAGTCTCAGCTCATCTTGTTGATTCTTGTTTGCCTGAAGCAAATACTGTAATAAATGATGATAATAAAATGATGAGGTATTGATGAAGATGTTTGAGTATTGCATGAAAATATATTCACGTCTGAGGAGTTAGCTTATGCCTGAAGCATCTAAAAGTTAGCTCATGCTTGAAACATCCAAGAAGTTAGTTTATGCCTGAAGCACCCAAAAAGTTAGTTTATGGTCACGATATTCGAAAAGTTATTGCATGGCCGAGAAGTACACATATACTCCAAAGGTGTTTTTTGAGCGCAAAGTTATTTTTGGATGCAAATTATTACGAGTGCAAAGTGATTTTTTTTACTTTGCTGATTTTTACTGCTCGAATTAATTATTTGAAATTTTCTATTCAGTAGTGTACTTCTCTAAGCTTACCTCTCTAAGCTTACCTTTCTAATCTTACTTCTCGGAGTTACTTCCCTTAGTTTGCATGCTTATTTACGGAGGTTTTTTCTCATGCACGCAATCATGACTCTCATATGCAATAGGTTGGGTGCTTATCCAAAGTTGAATTTGTTCCAAAAGTCCTATATCAATCCTGGAAGGATTGCTATTATCAAGAAATTATGATAATCCTTCTTTGACTAATTTTAAGATGCCAAGATATCGAATCTCCCTATGAATATGTCTTAGTGCAATTCTATGTTATTTAAGGAGTGGTATACCCCTTTATCAGAATGATCATTGACTTATGACATACATGATATGATTGATTTAAATGTTATTAGCTTGAAATATAGAAGCAAATGATATCATATCAGTTTGTCCGAAGCAAACGAATGAATGAATTATATCATATCAATTTGCCTGAAGCAAATGAGGGAGTGGATTATATCATGTGAATTTGCACGAAGCAAATTAACCAGTGGGTGAAACTAATGGAAAGTTGAGGATAGAGATCTTGAAGATCTATTTTATTTGACAAGCTTCCCAATTTTCCTATGATTATTGTGTACCCTTATAATATCATTTGATATGTATGCTTTCATATTTGATCATAGATGATTGCGTATATGTTTTGGGTACTTCATATGTTGCGGTACATTGTTTAAAGGCTTTAAAGACCCAAATGATATTATAATATGGGATGAGCGCAACTAGTGAGTTGCATGGGCAAATATTTTCTTTTTGAGTCAGATTCCTTCAAGTGCATATTATATAAAGCATATTTTGTGGAAGAAAATTCCTAAACTATGTATTTTCTTGTTGGGGACATCAGTTTTATATGCTATATATCAGAATCTGACCCACTGCATATCATAATTATTCTCCCTAGCTCCTAATACGTGGTATAAGATCAAACATTTCCCTATCTGCGTTTTGTTCATAGTGTGCAGTCTATTTTACTATATCACCGCCACTGCGTACCTCCAAGGGCTATCAAAGTCTCCGTCTGTTGTTTAAATACTTGAGCCCATGATATGGGATCAATATATAATTAGGTACGCTAACTGCACACTTGATGAAGATCGTTTCACGGCATTAGGGGGAGATAAAAGCCCAAATTTTATAGAATGCCGAGAAATTTCATGGAATGATTGATGAAAAAGATCTTCAGTATTTAAACCCACATATTAGGTAGACTGAACTAGAAGTTCAGAAGAGGTAAACTGAACTAGAAGTTCAGAAGATATCTAATATGCCAATATATATACTGATAAGAAGAGTGACTAGGTCTCATATATCTTCCCCAACTTGGACCATATATGTATTTACCAATGCTCCTTGACGCTGGAAGCGTGGAGACATATTGGTATAACAGACAAGAATCCGCGGAAAGCTAAATCTAGCTAGTAGAAAATTCCGTCACTCTTGAAATCTCTTAAAGAAGTATGTCTTGAAGACATTCGTCCAGAAGACGAAAACCCCCAATAAATTTACAGGTGCACCCAAAATCATAATATTGGGGATGCGGAACAACCAGATAAAAATATCTTTGGGAAATGGCTAGAGTCTGGTTGATTTAGAAATTGCCATTAATTTTATATATATGGGAGATTTTATGAAAAATATTATAGTTGTCGACAACACAATTGCCTTATAAATTGCTCTCAATATATAAGAATCTGGATCCAAAGCTAGGCACCAGTAGTGCCCTGATTTTTTAATGTATAAAGGAGCAATTAAGGCATATACAGCTCAGCTCGCTAAAACTGTATTCTCTTTATAATATGTACACCATTTAATGTTAACCCAGCAGGTTACAAATGGGTGTTTGTACAAAAGAGAAATACAAACAATTTGGTGGTATGATATAAAGCGAGATTGGCAGCTTAAGGGTTTACGCAGAGACCTTGAATTGATTTTAATCAAATGTACTCTCCCACAACATATGGCATTACATTCCGCTAATTAACATCATTGGCGGTGAATTGTAAATTTAGATATGCAGTTGACGAATGTCATGACCGCAAGCTTATGGGTCATCAAATGCTAATATTTATCTGTAAATCCCTGATAGATTCAACACTTTTGAAATGAGGAAAGTGAAAATTGCAACATGTATCATTAAATTACTAAAGTCTTTTTATGACTTGAATATTTTGACTGAGTGTTTTCCTCCTGATAGCGTAAATGGAACCGGGGGTTACGATTACACTACGAATACGTATGTTTGTGAATAAGTGGGAGAGCGCTCGTAGGTCAGCCGGTCGGTCTACCGTAGGGCGACCGGGCAGTCCGAGGTTGAGTAATATCCCGGGTGGTAAGTAGCTACGAGCGGGTCGCTTAGAATAGCGCAAGCTGCTATTGTAGGGCGGTCAGATTGCAATTACAGAGCGGGAATTACAAGTGAACGGTTACACGGGGTGTAGACCGCGATATAGATTGATGTTGTAGGGTGAGGTTACAAGTAGTGAGTAGTAGTAGTTACAATCAGATGGAGATGAGAAATGAGGGGGAGACCCCTCCTATTTATATTAAATCAAGTCGGTCTACGCATTTAATGCACCAGCTGCAAGTGGCTTGACGTGGCGTCTTCTTGTTGGCTTGGTCAGGCGGTCACTTTGCAGGCTACGCGTAGGTTGACTGGTCGAGGTTGCAGAGCCGCAAGTTGTCAATCGCCGGCCTGCAGGTGCAAGTTGGACTGCTTTACTTGTCGTGTAAGATAAGATTTCGGCTTGCAGGTTGCGTCACTTTGTTGACCGACCGGTCACCCTTCGGTAGGTCGGTCGGGTGTGTTTCTGTCGGGGCGACTCCAAGGGTGATCCGAGAGCATTTTGTCACGAGGCCTATCGGTACAAGCAGACCGGTTGATCACAAGTGATTTATTCCAGTCGGGTTGATGACTATGACTGACCGGTCGGGTGACTTCTTGACGGACCGGCTATATGGATCAGTCTTTTGTGCGTATTTACCCATCACCTCCCGAAGAAGAAATATGAAAATAATATGTACCATTATGTGTTCGTTAAAGAATTGCTAATGGAGTTATTTATTTTATCTTCTAAGTCGATATTGATGGTTTATATGTTATTGAAGCACATAAAGAGCTTGGTGATATTAGCTCATGCCGAAAGACGGAGTTTTGAAATGAAAAACTTGGGATCGGAAACCCAAGTATCGCCTCGACCTGAAGATTGAGATTCTCTTTGAAAGAGTTTTATATACCAGTTAGCCTACTTGAAAAAAATGTCTTGAAGATGTTTTATATGAATAAGTATCATTTACTTATCACACTAACAGTAGTCCAATAATCTCTTGAAGTAGATAATTAAGGGACTATTTAGACTCGAAAATGATAATAAGGATATTTTGGGACTGGAAGTCCATTATCGTTGTTATTGGAGCACTATTATAGAACTAGAAGTTCCATAGTCGCATCAGGCCTAATATTGAATTTGCGATGAAATTGCTAGCAACGCTTAGTGCTCCCTCTACAATGAAATATTGAAATGATTTTTAACATATCCTCTAGCATCTTCGAGATATAAAGATTATGATATTTATGTGAGAAACCAATACGTGGTTTTGGCGGGCTACTTGGGTACTGGCTCTTTTATTTTGATCCCCATGATGCCAAGTCCCAAACTGGTTATGCTATATTTTTACCCCCCAATGTCCCATATGTGGACAAATAAAGATTGTGTTGTCCAAGAAAGTAATAGGTTTGTTAATGAGTACCTTACAAAAGATATTGCACCTAAGTTTTACTATCCACATGAACTCCAGAAGATTGGTAAAATTCTTGTTGAGAAAGTTCACCCCCGTGAACAATCTGGTTCACCAAGTCTCTGCCTGCATCCAATTTTGAGTAATAAATTTATAAAATTGCGATGCGCAAGCTTAGAAGATTGTTATCTTCAGGGGGAGCGACAACCTCTAGCTACACTAGAATGGAAAGTCTAGAAGACTTTTGAAATCCTGAAGATTATGCTCTGAAAGCATATGGTTGTACTCTTTTTCCCTTACCTAAGTTTTTCCCACTCGGTTTTCTTAGACTAAGGTTTTTAATGAGGCAACTAATATAGGTGCACTTGAATGGATAGTCCTGAAGACCTTAGAAATCTTGAAGATTATGCCCGGAAGGCTTATGGTTGTACTCTTTTTCCCCTTAGCTAAGTTTTTCTCCCACTGGGTTTTCTTAGGCTAAGGTTTTTAATGAGGCAACCGGTGCAACACAATGGTTTAACATATTTCGTGTACTCTTTTCCTCATCTAGGTTTTTCCCAAAGGGTTTTTCTAGCGAGGTTTTTAACGAGGCATGAATATGATTAAATAATGGCCAAGTGGGAGTGTTATAAATATATTACTAATGACCATTATTTTGAGACTTTTCATTTGCCACTTTCCAATTCCCTCATTATGTTGAGAAATGAAGAGTTGTACTATTGTATATATATACATGTTGATGGATGAATAAAAGGTGGCTTTTGAGCTTTTGTGATCTTGTGTTCTTGTTCTTCTTCTTCTCTTTTGCCTTATCTACACTACATTATCATATATATAATCCTAAGCAATTACCGGGCAATCACCACGCGAGAACTGAGCTAATTGAGAAGTCAAATTACAACAAAAAGTATTAGTATTTTTACTATTAATATAATAAAACAATTAGTATATTATCAACTATTATATTGGTTAACTTAACACTTAACACACTGTTAACTGTTTAATAATTTAATTAAAGTACAAGTCAACAAGGTAGCATTGCAACAACACAAAACTAAAACATTGGTAATATTTAAAATCAAAATTAAAACACTGCTATGCTAAGTTCTATTATTAAACATTGAAATCAAAATTAAAACAATGAAAAAACATTGCTATTTTCTAATTGCTAACATTCAACTATACACTGCTAAGTGCTAACATTCAATTAAACATTGCTAACATTTAATTAAACATTACTAACATTAAGAGTAAATTGCCATTTTGGTCCAATGACTATTATAGTAGTGTTGATTGCTATCCGCGACTTTCAAAAATGTTAATTACGTACCATGACTATGCATTTTTTCTCAATTTTGGTCCAGCCGGCCAAATTGCCGGCCAAAACTGGCCGGAAAAAATTAAACCAACATTTATCATGAATTGGGAGGGGTATTAAAGTCTTTTCCTATTGTAATTTTTTGGTCTGCTGTTCCTAAAAGTCACCGGAGATCCTTAAAAAATCAAAGCTAGCTAGGATGTAGTCCATGTGCAGCTTGGGTCTACAAGCAAGTATTGTCACCGATGAGATCGGAAATACGGACCAATGTTGATGATATCGAGGCTCTTGGGCTCGAAAGAAGATGTGGAAATCCGGAATTGGAAAGCCTTGTACTCATGAGTGTGAATGAGTTGGTCCTGAAACAGCGTCGTTAGGAGAAGGAAGAGAGACGGGGGTAGCGAGACGGAATGAGGCGAGTTTTGCGGAGTGAAAGAGAGAGAGGTGGAGGAGTTGAGAGACAAAGTGGCGGTGGAGTCGTGAAGCGAGGGGCGGAGAGGAGTCCTCCGGCGGCCGGAGAACCAGCCGATGAGGGTTGAGGACGAATCCTGAGGGTGCGATTGATGAGGCAGGGCGAGGTGAGAAGGCACGGAGGTGAAGGAGGTGATGATTGCAGTGAGGATCGGAGCATTGGCGGCGTCGGCGGCGGAAGTGGACGCGGAGGAGGTGTCGTCGTTTCTGCCCTCCCGTTTGTGTTCTTCGCGGATGAAAATGGACATAGGAAATGACCTCTTTACCCCTCTCAAATATGGATTAACGTGGGTTTAATGTTTTTCGGTCGTTTTTGGCCGGCAATTTGGCCGGCTGGACCAAAATTGAGAAAAAAATCATAGTCATGGTATGTAATTAACATTTTTGAAAGTCGCGGATAGCAATTAACAGTACTATAATAGTCATTGGACCAAAATGACAATTTACTCTAACATTAATTAAAAATTGCTAACATTAATTAAACACTTAATACTTAATAGTACTCCACTGTGAATCACACAAACACATATACGCATGAGTACAAAATCATCAAATTTCTAGCTTGATATGAACAGTACGTACATACATATGAATAGTACCTACATAGTTAACATATATTAATTATATCACCAATAATCTCCTTAATAAATCACAAACTTATCACTAATAATCTCCTTAGTCCTTACTGTGCAAACTATATTAACAGTAACAAAAATTAAAAACAGTAATTAAAAAGTTGGAGCAGACGAGCAGTAATTACCTGGAGCAGTGGAGTGACTGGGCAGAGACGGAGAGTCGGAGAGGGGTCACCGGTCACCAGCGTTGCGACTTGCGAAGGGGTCGCTGATAGTGGGAGTCGGAACGGACAATGGACTTGTGGTCTCGTGGAGAAGACGAGATGCGCGGATGCGTGATTCCACGAAGCGAAGATTCGGAGAAAGTGAAGTGAAACCAGGATTTAGAAAATAGATTTAGGAATTAGGGTTGTGGACTTGTGAGTTGTCATAATGGCAGAGAGGCAGTGTGGGGTATCAGGTATGAGCTAATGGGCTATGCACTAGGGTTTTTGACTGAAATATAACTTTTGACCAAATAGGAGACAAAAATGTTACTTTTTTGGGGATTGGACAAAAACATTAAATCTACATTTGGGAAATGCGTTTGGGGATCCCAAATGCGAGTTTTCCCTTTTATCTGACAACCATATTCGCGAATGGAAATGAATACGCTAGACGCATTTCCCATTCGCGAATGATTTTGTCCACTAACCCGTCGAAACGCATTTGCAAAATGCGAGTCTCGTATAATACGAGACTCGCATTTTGCAAATGCGGATCTTTCACGAGTCCGCCGGCGACTAACCGGCGCGGATAGTATACTCGTATAATACGAGATTCGCATATGCGAAATGCGGATCTCTCACCGCCCACACTCATTTCTGAAATGTGTTTCCCGTATATTACCGGACTACCCGAGTCCGTCAAATCCACCCACCGGCGACCAAACACACACGCATTTCGAAAATGCGTTTCTCGTATAATACGGGAAACACATTTCTTTGTATAATACGGGAAACGCATTTCCCAAACGTAAATTATCACTCAGAGTCTGGAGCTAATTGGAAACTACGATTTTCATCCGCTACCTCCGCATTTCCCCAACGCAACTCCATACTTTTTTGCCTCTAAACACCCAAGTCATTTGACTAGTTGGAACCGATTTTATTTTTTTGAATTGCCATGTGGTTGTGGTTAGATTCAATTTCATTTTTTTTGTTTGATATTACTTCACATAAATAGTCTTCAAGTACACTAAATTTCGGTAAATTACGAATCCTACTACATAAACCATAATTGGTGTGGAACAAGTATACTTTCAATTCGTAAATTACAAATCTTATAAAATAAATCGTACAAAATAATTAAATTAAATACAACTATATACAATTGAATTACTAATTATGACAATTGCAAAACAAAAGGAGAAGAGAATATTGGAAAATGGGGACCCCGAGTTGTTGTGCGTCTTTTTATTGTTACATAACGGGTGCCTTCGACCTCGAAGTCGAATTTTCATACGGAATAAACGATGTGTC
>NXFB01000048.1:117323-137599 GCA_002525835.2 Ipomoea batatas
CAATTTCTTCTTTGCAATCTCCATAGCCATGGCCACCTCGGGCATCACTGGGATCTCATCAGCATCAACAATTCTCAACATAACAAGAATGTGTTGAGATGCCTTGATGCAATCTTCCACCCATGTCCAGAATCGTGTAGAAAACTCCGAATCATATACTTTCTTTCCAGCTTCTGTGTTTGCTAGTTTAGAAGTACTCCAATGATCACTAACAAACAAGCTTTTTAAAGCTTTCTGCTACTTGTATAAGCTTTGCAAGGTAAGGAATGATGTGGCAAACCTTGTGACTCCAGGCCTCACAAGATCTTTAGTTCTTTACCACATGTGAACTCACTCATAGCACTAAGAATCCTTCTGTGCCTATAAATGAACACAGTGATCTGCCTAGCACTTTCAATCTTTTGCTTGAACTCGGGCAACTTGCCAATATCTTCCAACATGAGGTCTAAGCAATGTGCTGCACAGGGAGTCCAAAACAGGGAAGGTATCTTTTCTTCCAACAACCTACCCGCTGCCTTATAATTAGCCCCATTGTCTGTTACGAGCTGAACATCATTTTCTTTTCCTATTTCTTGAATCTTGCCCTCAAGTAACCTAGCCAACATGGCAGCATCATGGGATTCGCCCGATGCATCAACAGACTCTAAGAAAAAAGTCCCATCCGGACTATTGACAAGGAAGTTTATCAGGTGTCTATTTCTTCTGTCAGTCCATCCATCTGACATCAACGTACACCCATATCGCTTCCAAGCAACCTTATGCTTTTCTAACAACAAGTCTGTTTCCTTTTTTGCTCTCTCTAGGAGTTTGACCCGCACATCATGATAGCTAGGAGGTCTCCACCCTGTACCTATTTATGCAACAAACTCTAGCATAACCTCAAAACTCTTACCAGTTATAGTATTAAATGGAATGCCACAGTCATAGAAGTAATATGCAACATGCATTGCTACTCTGTTCTTCTCCTCTTTACTTTTTATACATTCTTCAAGGGTTTTTTTTTTTATAACTCTTGCTATGCCTTTCATCCACAATTTCTTTAGGGATTTTTCTAACCATTGCAACAATTAATTTTGATGGCGGTTGTGAAAACCTCAAAGCTGCTTGTTTTCTTTTGCTACTAGTCCCCGAACTAGGATGACTAACAGAGTTGTGGGATGATGGTTGTGTTCCTTCCAATGACACATCTTGTGGACCTTCATCCCCATCATTGGCATCATCATTATCAACCAAAGTGAACGGCTTGTTCCTTGAATTCTTCAATATATAATCCCGCATTTCTTTCATTATTTCTGTTGTTGTATTTCGACATGCAACAACATCTCCATAACCCTTGGCTAAGTGTTGTTTTAATCTCTTAATCCCTTGGGTTATTTGTCTTCCACACAAATTGCATCGGATCAAATCTTTTCTAGTCAAATCCGGCCAAAATCCATACTTCCACCCTGGATCTTTAGAATTAGCATTTCGTTTAGGATCCTTCGATTGATCATAAGTAATTTCAGTATTTTCGTTGTCCATATTCTGTCAAAAACAACATAAATAAACTCCTAAATATACACATTAACAATTTAACAGTGAAGTATTTAACACTACTGCCAACTGCTCAAATGTGAAGTATTTAACATAAAAAAATAATGCTTGAGGAATAAAAGAATAAAAACGTGGCAGCAGCAGAGGAATAAAACAAGAGAACCACAAAAACGTGGCAGGCAGCATTCGGAAAGCAGAAGAAAAAAAACCATAAAGACAGCAAAGGAGAGCAGGAGAGCAGCAGGCTGCATTCGGAAAAAAGAAAGAAACAAAGAAGGAAGAAGGAAGAAGGAAGAAGAGAGCAAGAAACAAAGAGGAAAGCAGTAGGCACTCGGCAGAAAAAGAGAAAGATATAAGAAGGAATGGTCGTTGGCGGCTCGGCGGTGGTCATCGGGCGAGTGTAGCGAGAGCAGCAAGGCAGCAGTCGATAGTGAAGTGAGGTGCAGAAATGAAGCGTTGGGCGTATGTTTCGTGTTTTAGGGTTAGAAATTCCAATTTTTTTTAATACAAAACCCAGGTCGAACCGGGTAAAACCCAAGTCGACACCGGGTTAGGCGACGCCTAGTTGACGCCCGAGCTTGCCTCGCCAATTTTAGGCAAGGCGAGCCAAGTAGGCGGTTGGGCTGGACCGCCCATACACCTAGGCAACGCCTTAACAACATTGCGGTGTATGTTGAGTACGATTATAATCTCCACAAATTAGATGGTCGTACTAGGAATGAAGATTGAGATGTTTTCCACCATGCATATGTTGCATTGTGGGAAGACCGAGGGCAGTACGTTGTTCCATTTGGGCCACATGCACTGTTAGGCCCATACGTAAGTCTCGCGTATGAACATTGGTTTTACAGGGTTAGACGACGCTATATTGGGAATCTGGATCATCGTTAAGCAGAATGGTATTTGCAAACAACGCCATCATTCATTGCAACGGTTTACCTCCGAACTTATAGTACTCATTGAAATTAATTAAGTTATATGTTATGTGTTTATTGCTTGATTCGTTTTATCGGAACAGAAATTTTGAATTTAGGTGGAAGCGCTGCGGCATATTAATATTCACGGCGAAATTGTTGTTGAGCACGGTCAAAACAACAGCTTTAAAAATGTAATGCAGCAAATCGCTAGGGACGAACTTGTTAGGCTTAACTACGGTTACGTTCTTGAATTACCATGGAATAACGACGAATTTATGTATGAGCCTATTCATTATGTTCGTGTCGCATATCGCCGGCGTGATGGAAGCAGACGTGGGCGTTCAGCTCAAGGTGGCTGGAGACATGTGAGTTTTCCACAGTTTAACCTAAATGATGAGGTACCCATTGAGCCATATGATGATCCACCTAATGCTCCACTTCCGAGCGAAGATGACTTTGACAGGGAAAATGAAATGGGAGATATCAGTCAACAAGATGTGATGCAGCAAGTGATGTCACGTTCACCGTTCATTACCCCATATGTCAACCAATTACATGTGTATGAGGAGGGTTCATCATCGCAAATAGCGCCACACGTCGGACGTCCAATTCGTACCCCTTTGAATCATATGACAAACGATCCATTTCCACATCCTATTCAAAATTACATCATCGAGGAGGATACAACAATTAACACATCTCAGGTCGTAAATCCTACGCAACCCCAAGGTGCAAGAGGTGACATAATTTATCAGCGTCGTCGTCCAGTTCGTAATAAAAGACGACCCCCTTGTGGGACTGAATAATTTGTTGCGCATATTAGTTGTTTATTTTAAATAAAAAACTGGGTTGTTGTTATTTATGTTGTCTTGTTTGTTGTTAATCTATTTCATTGTTTTTTTCTTAATCTATTTCGTTGGTTTATTATACGTTTTGTGTTACTCCGTGTTAATTTTAATTTGATAGATTTCACGTTTCATAAAACAAATACATAAATAAAATTGAACTGATAAATACAAATAAAATTTGTATTTATATGGATTTAACACTCACATGGGCTCTTCGAAACCGATATGACAGCCCATGTGCGCGTCATATCGACTTCGACTGACAGCCCACATGGGCTGTCAGCCGAAGTCCCACCGGGCTGTCAACACCATTGACAGCCACCTGGGCTGTCACCACCTGACAGCCCATGTGGCCGAATCACTACATCGACTGACAGCCTATGCGGTTGTCAGCCGATATCCCACCAAGGGCTGTTAACTATTGTTGACAGCCCATTTGTAAATGTTACTCCAATTCAAGTACTCCTTGGTGGGAGTATTTGTTAAATAAATTTTTTGTTATGCTTTGTCCGCTTTGTCCGTATATAAGATATTCACTATAAAAAGGTCATTCCATATCATATGTCAAAACATAATATTTGTAAAATAGTATGGAGATTTTTATTTATGCCTTTTTTGAGTTGGTTCTTCTTGCATTTTATCATATGGTATCTTTAGTCCCCATAATTTTTCAGTTGAAAATTTTGAAGATCATATCACCGCGGTATGGAAGTGAAGGAAATGTTAAATGGATTTCAGTTAAAACCCACGAATCCTCGACAAACCCAAGAGACGGAAGTGCGTAATCATCGCCAATAACAACAGGCCATGATTGCGTCGGAGGGTATTCCTTGTACACGGACTTCTCCGATCGGGAAACCGTAACGGCCGAGAGGCCAAGAAGTTGTCGGTGGCAAGCCCTTGGGTTGCAGCTCCGCCCCTTTTTCAAAGGGCTCTAATCACGGCATATGCTTCTTTCTTCTCTAAATTGTATATTTTTTCACGTATTAATGGTAAACTAGATATTCTGCGGAAAAGGTGACGTATTTGTATATGTATGCGTCACCTTTGTTACATATGTAATTTTCGAAAATGAAATGATAAAGTCTACATATGTATTAAATAATTTACCAGTATCAATGCGTAATCCACAATAAATTTATCTACTTTTCGTTTTTAACCGGTGATGTTTGTCCTAAATTTGACGAGACCCGTCAGTAATTACCAATCGTCGCCGTCGACGTCACTAGGCCTGACGCGGCGCGTCGCGTCAAATGCACCGGAGAACGCGCCTCCCACCTTCCTTCGCTAATTGGCTGGTGTCAAATAATACTTCTTAATGAAAGAAATAACCCATTACGCAAATATCACACTTTGCTTGTATTTCTTTGAAGGTGTTTGATAAACCAATATGTCAGGTAATATTACTAATTTGTTGTTGTTTAAACATTATGGCTATTTTGTTTAACACAAGTAATGCATTACAATATGGGCTTTGTAGGTGACCAAATCGTAGTTCTCATATGCGCTAAGCCGCCTAATGTTGGGAGCAACAAAATTGATTTTAATATTCCTCCGCAAAATGCACTCTTTGTTACAAGCGGATGGTCGTTTGAGGAACTGAAGAATGGGATAAAAAAACACTCTTAATGTTGGTGAGGGTGGAGATATTTTTATGTGGGGAAAATATCAACCAAATTCAACACAAAATGGAGATTGTATTTTCCCTTTTCCAATCACCAACGATCAAAGTTGGTCATTTTTTATAAAAGCAATGTCCACATTTGGCCCATTAGTGATTGCAATTTCATTGAATTGCAATAGAATTGAAGGTAGTAGGACATTTGGCCACATTCTCGTTTCATTCGAACAACAAAGAGGTGAGTATAGTGGTCCATCTCGACACAGACGGAGTGCAGAGTCGATGCCGATAGAGGAACAAATAAGAAACCCAAATTTGGATGATGCATATGATTTTTGGTTACGAAGCGATGATTCTGAAGAGTATGTCCCTTCCGATGATTCAGAAGAATATGTCCATTCACATGATTCGGAAGAATATGTCCCACATGTTCAAGATAATATGTCAATGCGGCAAATGCTCCAGGCACAAGTCGATGTGCAACTCGATAATGCGTCATGGTACGATGATGTTGAACATCCCGGGCAACCTTCTCAGTATGGGAGTTTGCTCTTGCAAATTGGAGCTGTGTACGAAAGTTACAAGAAATTAAAAAAATTGGTAACGCAGCACAATCTTGCCATTTATAGGCAATTCACGACGCTATATAAGAATCCAATGTATTGGAAGGCAACGTGTTTGCATTCCCAACACTGTCTGTGGATGATTATGGCTACGCCGGTTGACGATTGCGGGCCACAATGGGTAATTAAAAAGTTTGTTGACGATCACAAATGTCGAGAGGATTACACCCGAGGTGGCGCCGATTACATCCTTACAAGCAGAGTCATTGCGGATTTCATATTGCCAAAAATTGAAGCTGACCCGTAGTACAAGATAAAATATGTACAACAAGATGTCAAGGCAAAATGGGGTGTTAACGTGGACTACAAGAAGGCTTGGTATGTAAGGGTGAGAGCTCTCGAAACGCTACATGGGAAGTGGGATGAGTCGTACAACCTATTGCCTAAGACATTATTTGCTATACAACAAACAAATCCCGGGACTATTGTTGATATTGTCGGTATCCCGACGAATACTCCAGATGAGTTCCATTTTAAGTATGCGTTTTGGGCATTCAAGGCCGCAATTGACGGGTTCAAGTACTGTTTGCCGGTCCTTACAATTGATGGAACTCATCTATATGGGAAGTACAAAGGGAACCTTTTGTTAGCGGTGTCGATGAATGCCAACAAGGAAATAAACGTAGGAAACTACTATATGCGGTTGTAGAACACACAACACCATATCAATATATTGTTTTGCACCTCGGTCATGGCTTAAGTATATGAACATGTTAGGAGTCAATGCACCGCATCCTATGGCTTTTCAAAATATTCAAGATGCTGAACGCTATGCCAACGAAATCGTACGATGCGGCCTAGAAATGCTTAGCATTCCTTCACGTAAGTGATTATATCTATTTGTATATATTACTTTTATATACATAGGTGTGCCGTTTCTTTTTCGGTTTTTTTTTTAAAAAAAAAATTTCATAGGCACAAACGCATCTCTCTTTTGGTGTAACTTGCAATGATCAAAAACATATCCTGGATCCAACGACATGTACTATTGTTTGGTTTAATATTACAATTACATCGCGACACACAATGGTAATTTTTTTAACAATACAATATAAATACGTTTATATTATTATTATTATTATGCAAGACGCCCATTTAACTTATATCTATTCTGCATAATTGTTGTTGTATATGCTGTAGAAAATTCCAAATTGTATGTATCGACATCTAATGCAGCACTACACAACAACTGCAATTTTGCATCATGGTTCCTCCTTCGCAATAGAAGTTTCTATAGAAAACATGCACTTCACTACTGGCATTACCGAATTCATTCGTGCGAATCGACTCTACGAAGGCGACAGGGTACTTTTTAGACATATGGGTTTCTTCACTTTTCAAACATTTTTATACAACGTAGCTGGCGAGCTAATGACGTATCCACGACTACATATTGCTAACGAATTTCCTTCTCGCCCAAACCAACCAGGTTGCTCTTGCGAAAGTAAATGAAAAATTAGTCGTCACACAGAGTATTAAAACAATTATATAATTATTAGGTCGAATACGTGTGAAGGCAAAGTCTGCACTACCACCGAATTCAATTGATGTAAAACGGTGTCGGTCTTTATACACTGACTTCTCCACACCGGGTGCGGTGAGAAAAAATACTTTACACTTTCAATACAACTTACTAAAAATTATGTACTTATTCATTTTCTTGTTACTTAACCGTAGAAAGCTAGACTATCTGCATTCCTTAGAGATTCAGACGCGTTCGCAGATACTCCGTTGAAAATACAAGTTGGATCTCGAATCCTACAACTCTATTATGACAAAAAAAAAATTAGCGAACATTGGGAGGAAATAGCGACGCATTTCAACATTAATTCAACGGATGACGTCGTTTGATTCAGTGAAGAGGACAACATCGTACTTCTCATGGTAATTGGGCAATGTCATGTTGAATATATTTATCCTTGGTCTTTAAAATATTATATTCATGATAGTATATATGGTGAACTTAACAGTTTAAATATATAATACTGTATTCTAAATGACATGAAACATATGTCGTCACCGGTTGGTTGATTATAATCTACTTGTATCACACAAATAAAAAACGAGTAAATATCAATCATTATACTCCGTATTATACAATTTTATAAAATACAATTTCAAATTATTCATTAATGTAATTCTTTACACAAATTTTTTGAATTGTACTTATAAAATTTAAAAATTATACATCCTAGTGGGCTGTCAGCGGATACAGCAACACTTTGACAGTCCACTTGGGCTGACAGCGAGTTGACAGGCCCATGTGCCGCTGTCAGCGGTGCAGCCGCTCGCTGACAGCGCCACATGGGCTGTGGGCTGTCACTTCGCTGAACTGAATGGCCTATGTGCCGCTGTCAGCAATGCAACCGATCGCTGACAGTGGCACATGGGCAGCTGTCAGCGAGCTCACTGAACGGCCCATGTGCCGCTATCAGCGGTGCAGCCGCTCGCTGACAGCCTCGCATCGGCTGTGGGCTGTCACCTCACTGAACGGCCCATGTGTCGTTGTCAGCGAGGTTTAAAAAATACAGCGATATTTTTTATTTGATCTTATATAAGCCTTCCCTCGAAAACGTTGTATATATATTCCTTCTTTGCAATTTACTCTCTCATTACACAACCATCGAAGATGGACACCTTACGTTCAACCGCTTGGTGGGGATGGAAATTTTACTTTCATTTATCATCTTTTCATTGTCAACCAAGAAGAAGTTACTGAGTTTCAGTTCAAACCCGCGAAGTTTCTCTTGGCCTGAGGGAATTGAACGTCTAAAATTCCCTCAACGGGTTGCTCTTACATTGTCGATAGCCTTCTTCATGATTGTTCCAATGACCAGGAGGGGTTATGGAGGTGCTAATCAAAGATGATGAGGGCAACTTGTTAGTTAAATGGAATACCCCTTTAACCACCACAGCCCGCCCTGCGAGTAGTTATCAATGCGGGCTTTTCCAATATGGCCATTGATGCATTCTTTAGATGCTCTAAAAAGACAAATTTTAAAGCGTGCATCTTCACGGTTAGCAGTGCCAAAATGGCCTACAATCGATAAGCGTGGGGAGTACAGTGGTTTACAAAATTAAACCCACACCTCCCTATAAATATTTATTTATTTTCTTCTCTTGTTTGTTTTGCAATCTCGGAGGATGACAGAGATGCAAATCAAATATTTATTTGTTGTACGCAAATGTATCGTTTTATCATTTATTGTAATTTCTAGAAATAATATTGAATTTCAAAGACACTTACATTTAACAATTTATCTGATTACTTTTTTCTTTTAACAGTTTATCTGATTATTTTTTCCCTAGCTTTCATTCCATAGCCAGTATATTTCATTTTCGAAATGCTGACGCTAATATGTCTTCTACTAAAATACGTATTCTTCAATAAATTACAATAACACGAGAGGTTTAAAAAACAACAATAATTTTAAAGACCAATTTGTAATAATTTTGGGATAACAAATAATAATAAATGTAATCACCAAAATAATTTGTCTGAAAACATAAATTACATTTATGTAATTCAAATTCAATTACAACTTTGATGATGACATCAAACAAATGTCGATTTTTCATAAAAACTCATATATATTAGTCTTGCGTTACTTTAACATCCAACATCTAATATGAATACTTGAACAAGAAAACAAAATATCAAATCTCTACCAGAAAAGATATATGCGAAGTCGAACCTACGACCTCATCCATGCGCGCAAACCTTTAAGTACCCGATCCAACCACTTTTCCAATAGTTCCAACTAGTCAAATGACTTGGGTGTTTAGAGGCAAAAAAGTATGGAGTCGCGTTGGGGAAATGCGGAGGTAGCGGATGAAAATCGCAGTTTCCAATTAGATCCGGACTCCGAGTGATAATTTACGTTTGGGAAATGTGTTTCTCGTATTATACAAAGAAACGCATTTTTGAAATTTTCGTCGCCGGTAGGTGGATTTGACGGACTCGGGGAGTCCGGTAATATACGGGAAACACATTTCAGAAATGCGTGTGGGCGGTGAGAGATCCGCATTTCGCATATGCGGATCTCGTATTATACGAGTAGACCAGCCGCGACGGTTAATCGCCGGCGGGCTCGTGAAAGATCCACATTTGCAAAATGCGAGTCTCGTATAATACGAGACTCGCATTTTACAAATGCGTTTCTACGGGTCAGTGGACAAAATCATTTGCGAATGGGAAATGCGTCTGGCGTATTTAATACGCCAGACGCATTTCCCATTCGCGAATATGGTTGTTAGATAAAAGGGAAAACTCGCATTTGGGAAATGCGTTTGGGATCCCCAAACGCATTTCCCCCCAAACGCATTTCCCAAACGTAGATTTAATGTTTTTGTCCAATCCCCAAAAAAGTAACATTTTTGTCTCCTATTTGGTCAAAAGTTATATTTCAGTCAAAAACCCTATGCACTATGGATTGAAAGTCTGAAATGTTGAATGGGCTTAGATATAATATTATATATTATATATAGAGTAAATTGTCACTTTGGTCCACTGACTATAGGGCTCCTGTTAATTGCGATCCACGACTTTCAAAAGTGTTAATTGAATACCTTAACTATTCAATTTTTATCAATTTTGGTCACTTCGGTCAAATTGGCTGTCAAATTTTGCCGGAAAAACTTAACTATCCAATTAATGCTTAATCTGAGGGGAAAATTCGTCTTTTAAATTGTGTCTGATTTAGCCAAAATTACAATTTACTCTTATATAGTCAAGGTATTCAATTAACACTTTTAAAAGTCGTGGATGACAATTAATAGGACCCTTATAGTTAGTGGACCAAAATTACAATTTACTCTTATATATATATAAAATATAATGCATCGGTTATCGGTCGTCGACCGAACCCTCTAAACTGAAGAATAACCGAAAAACTGATTTTTTTAAATTAATAACCGTAAACGACCGATAATCAATTTTTTCGATCGGTTCGGTTATTGGGCGGTTAACCGAAGTTTTGCTCACCCCTAGCCCGAACACCAACTACGTCGAGTTTGTGATATATAAATAGTGCAGAAACGAGACTTTTTGTATCAAGTCCCCATAGACGGCGTCAATGATAGTTTTATGACTGCGCGACAACCGTCGGCTAGCCAACACTACTGTAGAACTTAGAGAAAATATCAAGGAAAAAGTACAAGTTTAATTTGAAGAACAATTATACTTGCATTCAAATTCGGACCCCTAACAATGTGACCCCAATGGGGTATTTACACAAGAATAACGAGCCTACGTGGAAATAATAAGAATTCTTAGCAAATATAATTTAGGAATGTGATTTGGAGCTGCCTAACTGACATAGAAGTTACCAAATTCCGATTTAGACAAGATACCATGAATTTCGCCCAAGATTCCAAATTTTACACAGTCGGGGTATCCATCAATTAATATTATTAAAAATTCCGCTACATAATTTGCAGAATAATAATCAAATTAGATATGCAGCTTATTAAAGTCATGGCCTTAAAATTACCGGTCGTTAGACAATAATATGTTTATTTAAAAATCCTTGATGGATTTATAATTCTCAAAATAAATATCACAACATGTTTGTTGTTGAAGTACAAAGGCTTTACTTAACTTGAAATAGTAAAGCAAATTAACTGAGTAATTTCTTCATGAAGTAGTATAGGAAAATGTAAAAATGAATATGTACCATTAGGTACTTATTAAGGAGCTATTAATGAAATTATTTATTTTTTATCTCAACCTATGTTGGTGTTATAAGCGTCATAAAGAGCTTAATGATATTAGCTCATGTTCTAAAAATGAATTTTGGAAATAAAGGATTTAGAAAATCAAGTATTATCTCGACTTGCAGATTGAGTATTTCCTTAAAAGGAATTTTATACACCAGTTAATCTACTTTAGAAAAATGTCTCTGACACATTTTATATGGATAAGTATCATTGACTTATCACACTAACAGTTGTCCAATAATCTCTTGAAGTAGATAAATGATCATTTAGATTCGAAAAATGATAATGAGGACATTTTGAGACTGGAAGTCCATTACTTCATTGCTATTGGAATACTACTGTAGAACCAGAAGTTCCATGATCGCATCAGGACTGACATTGTCCTTAAAATTATTGATAACACATAGTGTTTCTCCTACAATTGAACATTGGAATAATATTCAAAATATCCACCGAATTTCTTCGACTTATAAAGATTTTTGAAATTTATGTGTTTTTCATTAGGCCACTTGGGTATTAGCTTTTGTTTTGACCCTCATGAAGCCAAATTCCAAATGGTTATGTTTTACTTTACCTCCACTATCATATATGTGGATAATAAAGTTTTCTTATACAAATTTTTAAGTGGATATATTTAAAAGGATAGTGGACAAGTTATATAAATATTCAACCCACGTATGCTCCAGAAGAGTCACAAGATTATTTTATAAAATAATAAATCTCAATGACAATCCTGAAAATTGTACCATATCCCCCTCTACACTCTTTTGAAACAATTATTTTACTTTAAGCCATGTAGAACTTGAAGATTGTTATCTTTAGGTAGAGATGGGAAGTACATTTACTTGAATCAGTCCTGAAGATTGGATCTTAAAAAGACTAATAGTTGTACTCTTTTGCAACATATGAATACATGCATTCTTTTTCTCACTAGATTCTTTTTCACAGGGTTTTTTAAGTGTGGTTTTTAACAAGGCATGACTTAGTCATGCCCACGGTTCGGTTCTGGTTCCGAACCGACAGTTCTTGGTTCCGAAATCGGCCAAACTGGAATTGAATCTTCTATCACGGTTTTAGGTATGGTTTCGGAACCAGCGGTCGAACCGGATTATTTTATTTTATTTTTTAAAAAAAAAATAAAATTATTCAAATTCATCAATTAATATTTTTTGTTGAAAAGTTTCCATTCTAAAATGTTTTTGAAATAGTTATATTAAATATTTAAACTTCACAGTTAAACTATATTTTAAAAAAAATGTTATAGTTGAATTTTAAAATGTTATTTAAAGTTTAAACTTTATTCAAATAACAATTAAACTTTAACCAAATAATAAATAATAATTAAATTTCTTTTTTTTTCCTGTTTGGAACCGGAACCGTCTGGTTCCAACAGTGCACGGTTCGGTTTGAACCTTTCGGTTCGAACTGAACCGTGGTCATCCCTAGACATGAGTATTATATAGTAATGTCGATGGAAAAAGTTGCAAAAAAATACTTAAATTGACAAACCCTAAATCTTGAAGATTATGCCCTTGAAAGCTTATGGTTGTACTCTTTTTCCCTTAACTAAGGTTTCCCACATGGTTTTCTTAAGTTAAGATTTTTAATGAGGCAACCAATACAATATATGATTTTACAAATATCATGTACTCTTTTCTTCAACTATGTTTTTTTCCCAAGTGGTTTTTCTAGTGAGGTTTTTAACGAAGCATGAATATATTAAAATATATTACCCATATATCTTGCACTCTTTTCTTATATATATCCTATTGTAAGATGTACAATGGATAAGAAAGTGGAATGAAAATTTGGTCTCTTCTCCATGTCAATTCATCTCTAATCTCTATGTTACTATTTCTTGTTTTAACTTATACTTTGTAACCACCTGAAATTCATCGGCTAGGAGCTAACGTCCAACCGGCATACCATTACAACAAAATCATACTTTACACATCAATGAAGTTTGATTGTGATTTTTTATGAAATTCAAGTCTTTTGTGTGCAATTTGAAGTGTTCATAACCAATTCAACCAATCACATTAACTAGTTGTTTTATGTTATCGAATATTATAATCTATAATGCTTGGTGTGTGTAATCTATTAAGGTTGTGATGAAGTGAACTAAAAGAGTCAGGGTATATTTGCTTAAGAGATTTGGAGTACAATAAATTCGATTTTTGTATTTTAATTGAGGTTTATTTACTAACTTTTAGTACTTTAGATTCTAAAAGAGCAAATTTGATTAACCTTTTACCATACGAGCAATTATAGTTGTGGGGTTTTTTCATCTTTTTTTTTTTTTTTGTGGTGCCAAATACGAGAGATGAAGGGGAGAACGATGGAGAAAAGATTATTAAAAAAAAAAGGAAAATTGAAAAGAAAAATAAAAAAAATGGTATCAGTTTGTGTTTATGTTGGTGCGCAAAACACAAACCAGCTTAGTTTGTTCTCTATTATTGCAACATGCTCTCACACTCTCTTTCTTACACCCTCTCTCATCCACCTCACAAAAATCCCCTCGAAAAATCACTATTGGGAGTGCTTTAGACGCATCTAAATATTGTTACTTGTGTATTGGATTTCTTCTTCACATCATCAACACAATATTTATTTATATTTAGGTCATCAATAATTGTTAGTATGAAGTGGAGATAAATAAATATTGTATATTTTTTTCTTATCGCAATTTCAATAGTTGCGAAACTAAAAGTATTCTTTTTAATAATTTTAACATGATCATTATTTTAACATTGATTGTAAATTATTCTGGATCACATTTACCTTTCCTAGTTATAAAATAAATTGATCTACAATACCCAGTTTAACTGGTTAACCAATTCAAAATAAGTTTATAAGTTTTGCTTTGCTAATAGTCATATGGTTAAAGTCCTACTAATGACCAATAGGTTTGGCCTTCATTTAGGGGCCTACGGGCCATTTGAGGCATATTTCATCTGACTTTTTGACTTTTATATTACACTCTTCAAGATATTTCATTATACTTATTTGATTTTTGACTTTTTTTTATTAAAAAAAAAAAAGAGAGGAAAAACTTTATAGTAGAAAGTATAAAATTAAGTTTTATTTAAAAAGAATATTGTAATGTAAAACAATCCTAGATCAGCTCCAAAAACATTTTGGGGGTGTTTGGATATTGGTTTATCAGCCATTTTTAGTTGATTTAACCAATTTTAGATGTTTGACCAAGTCAAACAACTAAAATTAGTGTTTGGTAATCAACTTATTCAAGATAGCTGATCACACCCAAGATGGTACATGATAATTTTGCCCTTCAATCATCTTCTCCCCTTCTCCTTCCCCTCACACACAGGGAGCCATAAATGTACAACAAAACTCAAAAATTAAAAGCAAAATAATAATAATAATAATAATAATAATAATAATAATAATAATAATAATAATGAAAAAGACTATCAACTCATCACATAAGTCATCTTCATCCTCAAAAGTCATACCATACAAGTTATATTTTTTAGTTCACAAATTAAAAGTAAAAAATTACCCACAATGAAAAAGAATAACCAGAGTCATCCAGGCTGCCATATGATTCTTGTTGTTTTTCTTGCCCATTATTCTTCGCTTCTGATTCTCCCTTTTTCTTCTTGCTTCTCGCCATCTTTGCGTCTAATTTAGGTTGTGTTTGGAAACCTAAAAAATGATTTATTGGAATCATTTTCCGGGTTTTCAGTGTTTGGCAAGTGAGGGAAAATGGGGTCAAAGGAAAATAAGGCTTCAGTCAACGGAAAATGGGGTCATTTTCTGGAACTTTACCCTTCTCATTTGCGTCGTCTTCAGGCGCCCCCTCGTCTGCTTTGGTTTCGAAACCAGTCGCCGATTGGTTTCACGGAAACCAGTTGCCGCGATTTTATTTTATTTTTTTATAAATTTTTTTGGTTAATTTTTTGTGATTTTTTTTTGCTTTAAAAAAAAATTATTTTGTTATTCATTTTCTGGAAAATGAACCAAATACACAAAGACAATTTTTCAGAACTAATCCAAACACTGAAAATGAAGATATTTTCCGGAAAATAACTCATTTTCCAGAAAATATTTTTCAGAAGTCATTTTTCTTCTTTCTAAATACACCCTTAGAGAAGAGGAACTTTGCTTTGATTTAGGGGATTAAGGGGGAAGAAATAGGTAGGGATTTGTATGGTAAATGGGCTATGGGTTTGGGTATTATTATTAAAATAATTCAGGGGGGTTGTGTGGCTTGTGAAGTTTAGTCGTTTAGGGAATAATAATAATAATAATAATAATAATAATAATAACAATAACAATAATAATAATTTTTTTTCAAAAAATAATAATAATACATATTTTGTTATATTTAAAACTTAACATAACTTTTCAAAAAAAAATCTTAAAATAACACAATATACTTGTACCCTTATATGTCATTTTACATGCAATAAACTAATAATAAACAGCTAATTTACCAAACAGTTTTTATAACTAGATAATACAATCAGCTATTAACTACCAGCTAACTTGATCAGCTACCCAACTACCAGCTATCAGCCATTTGCCAAACACTCCTTTATTTGTTTTATCATCCTCCATCCCACATTTCTTTAACACCCTTCACAACTCCTCTAGCTCGGCGGCTTAGGCGCTTAGCTGTATAAAGCCCATATAAGCAAATCCATTGTACAAACTCGGCTCACTACAAGTGAATCCTTATACCAACTTACCAATCGTTATATCGTGGACCAGGGTCCACAGTCCACTATGTGGACCCTGGTCCGAAACGATGTTGTTTTGATGTTAGTGGACGCGGACACGAATGACTCAAGGGAATTCATTATCTATAATACACATAATCCTGATCTGGAATACACATAACGTTTACCTAGAATACACAGAATATTGACACAAAATACACAGAACTCATCCTCCTAACATTCGAATGCACAAAAACATCACAACTTGTGTTAATAACATGAATACACAGAATATTGACACAAAATACACATAACTCATTCTCCTAAGCATTCGAATGCACAAACACATTACAACATGTGTTACTAACATGAATACACAGAACGGTTGCCTAGAATACACAGAATGATTGCCTGTAATACACAGAACGATTACCTAGAATACACATAACTCATATCCTAACATTTTGGTATGGGGTACACAATGCACTGTGCACCGTGGTGCACGATATAAATTGCCCCAACTTACTAAGGATCATGGTGCATATTGTACAACAAACCCTAGTGCATGTGTACATGTTTTATGTAGGGGTGTAAATGAGCCAAGCGGCTCCGTCAAAGCTCGGCTCGAGCTCGAGTGGCTTGTATAGTAATCGAGTCGAGCTCGAGCTCTAATGTCTTAGGCTCGTGGCTCATCGAGCCGCTCGTGAGCCATATAAATATAAATAAATAAATAAATAAATAAATATATATATATATATATATATATTTATTTAATATAATATAATATATACATATAAAATTATAGTTTATTTTTAATTGAAACATGAATTTAAAATCAAACAGGTAAAATTTGAGCTCAAAATCAAACTCGAACTCGAGTTCAACCCTGATCTTGAGCTCGAATTCAAGCTCGAATTCGAGCTCAAGATCGAGCTACTCGAGCCGAACTCGAGCAGCTCGAAAATTGGCGAGCTCGAGCTCAAGCTTCAATTCTTGAGCTCAATCGAGCTCGAGCTGAGCCTTCCTTAACGAGCTCGAGCTCGAGCCACCTTATGCTCGAGCTCGGCTCGGGTCGTTTACACCCCTAGTTTTATGTAATTTTTAATTTGTGTCTTGTGTTATGAAATTCTGTATCTTAAGAGCATAAATTTTGTACATAAAATAAATTAGTAATTGTGTCTTATGTTATGAATTTTTGTGTCTTGTGTTATGAAATTATGTGTTTGTGTACACAAATTATGTACCTAAATTATAGTTAAAAAGAAGTAAATATATAACATGTGTATCTACCTTGCGTTATGATTTTTTATATTTTGTGTTATGACATTATGTACCTTACGAGTATAAATTCTGTACATTATTGTTTCGATTCAAAATTCGTAATGCCATATGAACCTTAGGGTGTGTTTCGTAACATGTAAAATGACTTCCGGAAAATGTTTTATGAGTTTTCGGTGTTTGGAAACGTCCGGAAAATGCGATCATCAGAAAATGTTTTCTGTTGACCATGGAAAATCAGTTCATTTTCCGGAAAATGACTTACATAATTTTTTTCCGTAAGTCATTTTCCAGAATCGCCAAAATAACTGCTCTGCATGTTCTCGACCAAAACCAACCCATATCCTATATCACCCATGATCGAAAATGGACCAAGATGTGGAAAACTGACGAAAACCGGCGGACACAATACAAGTTTTCGCGCGGAAACCTGTTGTTTTACGTTTTTTTTTAAAAAATTTTTTGAGTTTTTAATTCTTTTTTTAATAAATAATATTATTATAAATTTTTTATATTTTAAATAAAATAATGACAATGCTTAATTATACAATTCTACCCATTTTTCAGAAAATGAACCAAACATATAAAGACAGTTTTCCAGAATATATCCAAACACTGAAAATGAAACTATTTTCCAAAAAATGGTTCATTTTCCAACACATATTTTTTTTTGAAGATTTCCAACACATATTTTTTAGAAGTCATTTTTCTACTTTTCAAACGACCCTCAATCCATGATATAAATTGCCACTACCCGCCGTAAAAAATAAAATAAAATAAAATAAAATAATCAAAGTCTACGGTCTACCCGTACCGTTCTGAAATGTGGACCCCACGCCGCCCATGACCATTCTCATAATTAACATCAACTCCTAGGGGTCAAAATTACAAACATCAATTCACCCTGTTTTGTTTAGCCTTAAAAATATAACCTCTGTCCGTTTTAGGGTTAAGAGCCTCCATCTCTCTCTATTACCGTGCACCAATTATTGTTAATATTAAAATATATAAGATATAATTTACCTATATTTTATTCTCGACATAATTCCAAAGAAAATTAATAATTTTGTATTTACTAATTAGTCGATAGTATAATATTTACCCCATCCGTTGAGTCTCCAAAATAGAAGTGATAATTCAACGATTTGAATCATTGTGGAATCATCATTTTACATAAGGAGGATAATTTTAGACAGTGAGAGATTCTAATGTCTAATTGTATGTTCAATTTGCAAAAATGCAATAGTGCCTTTTGAAGAGGTCGAATAAATTCGAGGCTTTTTAATTAGTCTTGTTATAAATTATATAGTACAGAGTAAGATATATATCATATATTATGTGTTTTGTTCTCAGAAGAATGTATAATTGTATTAAGAGTTATTGAGTAATTCTTTTTTGGGTCATAGATTTATAAGTGACATTTTATTTTTAATTTTTTTTTTGAAAACATCCTTTGTTAATTATAGTATTATTGTAACATGATCATTTTTGGCCTATCGTCAACATACCTATTTAAATGGCCTAAAATATGTGGTATTTCAGTCTATTCAGTTCTAAAAGTTAATTTATTGTTTGATTTTAGATTTATGTGTGTCATTCCACTGATGTGGAGACTCAGGTTGTGGAGGCTATGCTGCGGAAGTGTGGATTGCAATTGAAGAATATATGGGACTCTAGTTATGAATTATTAATTTTTTCAAAAAGAAAATACAAATACAAATATAACGGGTTAACAAACTTTGTATATAAAGATCAAAATGTTCACGTATTTAATGTAATTTAAACATGTTTGCTAGCAGATGACAAAAAATGATCATATTACAATAATACTAGGACCAACAAAGGATGTTCTGAAAAAAGACTAATAGTGGATGACATGTATAAATTTATGATAAAAAATAGAATTAACTCATTTTATTAAATAAAAGATACATCCATGAGGTATAATACTACAAATATTTTCAAATGAGTATTTCTACATGTACTTCCATTTTATGCTCATATTTTCTACTCCTTATGATATGTCATGCTTTGATTGCTTAATACATTGTTTGGCTGGATGAAATTGTACACATTGAATTGGAATTCATATCCCCTTGGCCTCTACCCATGCATTCTAATTAAGTGGAATAAGAAAAAGGAAAAAATAGAAAATTGACATATTTGTCATGAATTATTATTATCATTACACAAGGGCATTTTAGCATTTATATTATTTATTCTCTTCTCATTTCTGATAATTATATTTTTCCATACTAAACAATGTAACTTAACTTTTACTTTATTCCACTTTAATAATTTTACACGGAATTATAATTTCTTTTCATCATAATTCCTTCCTCCGAAGCAGTGTTGCAAAAATTCCGCCTAGGCGCCAATTAATCCCCGCCTAGGCGTTAGGCGCTGGTCGACCGCCTAGCGTATCACATTAAATGGTGGTCTATGCGGTTGGCCAGTTAGGCGACCGCCTAGGCCGCCTAAGCTCCGCCTAGGTCGCTAAAGCACCGCTTAGGCGCTGGTCGCCTAGGCGTCGACAAGGCACCGACTAGGCCTTCTTGTCGGTCGATTAACTATTGTTCTTTTTTTTAATGGGTTATTTCACTCAAAACAACATTGTTTTGATTGAAATAATCATAAATTGTACAAACTTTAGATATTTTTTAGGTTAATATTTAATATTTTAGTATTAATTATTAAAGTATTATATAATTTATAATTATCAGTTTTTAAAAAATTAAAAACAAAATTTTAAAAAATAAAAAATAAAATAAAAAAATACACGGGCGCCTAGGCGCCGATTAATCCCTGGCTAGGCGCTCCCCAAGCGCCTAAGGAGCGCCTAACGATTTTTTCAAGCATGCTCCAAAGTAGTATTTTTGATTTCAAGCAGTCTTTTTGTTTTAAAAAATATAACTATATTAGAACAAGATGTGAAATGAATGTTTTTACAATCATAAACACGATTAATGTTTGAACATTTGACTAAATATTTTATTACCAATGGAAGCAAAAGAAATATGAATCGAGACAGTGCGGCGTGGAGCCCCACCATC
>NXFB01000048.1:176655-192051 GCA_002525835.2 Ipomoea batatas
AAATATGATAGTGAATCACAACATGGCTCAAAGACATAGAGTCTTAACACTCCCCCTCAAGCACAAGGCATACTAGCAACCTGTAGCTTGTCTCTAAAAAAAGTAAATCTAGGAGACTAGGACCAGGAAGAGCTTTGGTGAAGATATCAGCAAGCTGATCCTTTGTGGAAATAAAGTTCACTTTAATCTCACCGGCAACAACCTTATCTCGAACAAAGTGATAGTCAATCTCCACATGCTTTGTATGAGCATGAAAGATTGGATTGGCACACATATAGGTAGCACCAAGGTTGTCACACCACAACTTGGGAACCGAAACACCAGTAACGCGAAGCTCACGCAAGAGAGATAGAATCCATGTTACCTCAGCACATACATCTGCAAGTGCCTTGTATTCAGCTTCAGTAGAAGACCTGGAAACTATCCTTTGCTTCTTGCAGACCCAGGAGATGAGATTAGACCCAAGAAACATAGCGAACCCACTCGTGGACTTACGATCCTCAGGACATCCAGCCCAGTCAGAATCAAAAAACGCATGCAGCTCCCTGGAGGATGAGAACCGAACACAAAGCCCATAGTGAAGAGTGCCTTTGACATACCGAAGGGCGACCCGTTTCAGCTGCTCCCAGTGTTGAACCGTAGGTGCAGGCATATGCTGACACAGCAGATTAATCGCAAAGGAGAGATTCGGGCGAGTAACAGTAAGATACTTGCCCCAACAAGACTCCTATACCTAGTAGGATCATTATAGGGATTTGCTTGTAGAGTATGGGGACCTAGTCAAAGAAATAGGAGTAGACAAGGGTTTGCAATCAGACATGCTTTCACGTTTCAGGATGTCATGCATATATCGCTGCTGAGAGAGCATCAAACCATCACCACACCGCACCATCTCAATACCAAGAAAGAACCCAGGCTCTCCAAGATCTCGTATCTTAAATGTAGCAAATAATCGAGCAAACAACGAATCCACTAGGTCCTGCCTACTACCCATAACAAGGATATCATCAACATACACTAGGATAAACATAAAACCAGAATCCACAGAGCAATGAAAAAGAGAAACATCCGTCTTGGAAGGGACAAAACCCACAGATAATAGAAAATCATGTAATCGATTGAACCAAGCACGGGGTGCCTGCTTCAACACATACAAAGAACGTCTCAACAAGCAAACATGGTCAGGATACTGGGAATCAGCATAACCAGGCGGTTGACACATATAAACAGTCTCAGACAAATTCCCATTCAGAAAGGCATTGTGCACATCAAGCTGCCTTATAACCCAACAAAAGAAAGAAATAACCTGCCTGTAGTGGGCTTGACCACAAGACTGAACGTGTCAAAGAAGTCCTGCCCAGGCAGCTGATTAAACCCCTTCGCCACCAACCGAGCCTTATACATGTCAATCGAGCCATTAGCCTTGCGTTTGGTACGAAAAACCCACTTGCAACTAATGATATTCATAGAGGGAGTCGATGAGACCAAATACCAAGTCTGATTATGAAGAAGGGCATTAAACTCCTGATCCATCGCCTCACGCCACTCCGAGTGTTTGATCGCTTGAGAGTAGCAAGTCCGATTAGTGGGGCATACCTGAGCAGCTAAACCAGTAATAGGAGCGTGAGACCGACTTCGAGTAGCCATGGCATGAGGCCGAGTAGACTTTCCATGTGGCCTGCCCCGCGGCTTAGCAACTGGCACACCAGTAGACACATCCGTCTGTGGCGGGGAAGGAGCAGGCGCATCAACAGAGCACGGCTGAAGAACAGACTAAACCCACGGGAGAAGGCGCGGTGGTGTGGGTACCTATTCAGCACACTTAGCAAACGGAAATTTAGTCTCATCAAACCGAACATGCCTGCACACATAAACCTTATTAGTCAACAATTCCATGCATCTGTACCCCCCGGGAAGGAATCCGAGTAACCTAGGAAGACACAAGTAGATGACTGAAAAGAAATCTTGTGACGATTATAGGGACGCAAATGTGGATAACACAGACACCCAAACACCCGAAGGAAAGAATAAGACGGAGAAGCCTTATGAAGAAGAAAATAAGGAGTGGAGTTATGTAACGTAGGAGAAGGCATCCTATTAATGAGTTAAACCAGTCTTAACAATGTGTATGTGTTTGCGCTCAACTTAGCCATTTTGCTCATGAGTGTAATCACAGGATTGCCTATGGAAAATACCTAAAAAAGCAAGAGTGGAATGCAACTTCTTATATTCAGCCCCTAAGTCAGACTGAATAGACTTAATCTTGCGATTAAAAGACCACTCAACCATGACACGAAACTTATCAAATATTGCATATAGATCAGATTTCTGTTTCATTGGATAGTACCAAGTATAACGCGAATGATCATCAACAAAAATAACAAAATAGCGATTACCATCAAAGGATAAAATGGGAGCAGAACCCCAAATATCAGTATAAATTAAATCCAACACAACAGAACTAGAAGAGTCAATACGAGATAATGGAAAACGAGTTGACTTGCCTAACTGACAAACACAACAATGACCCAAATTACAACGAAACACAGACTTAGGCTCACTAACTGAAAAAAACGTAAAACAAAACTAAGAACACGAACATGCGGGTGACTGAGACGATCATGCCAAGTAGGAACGGAGGCGCGGGCTGAAAGAAACGCAGAAGGAGACGAATTATATCTTGAAATTGGCTAGGTGTAATTTAGTGTAAAGACTCCCAGATCTATTGCCCGGCAACAGAATTTCCTTGGTTTGTATATCCTTCACAACAAAAAATGACGAGTGAAACTCAAAAAATACATTATTATCTATAGTGAATTTTTGAACAGATAAAAAAGACATAGAAAGCGAAGGAACACGAAGAATATTAGACAAACGAAAAGAATGAGAGGAGGTACTAAACGAAGCATGGCCAATATGACTAATAGGAAGACCCATACTGTCACTGACACGACGAGTGTCAGTACCCACATACTCCTCAGGAATAGATAACGCAACAATATCTGGCGTCACATGACTCGTAGCACTTGTGTTAGAAATCCATAACTGAGGATCAGGAGGAGGTGCACCAGTATCATAATATGACAAATTAGCACGAGGAGCAACAACCTCATTAAATTTATCGTTACACGCCGCGGCGGAGTGACCTAGACGACCACAGATCTGACAGAACACGCGACCTCCACCGGAGCCACTCCGACCACAACGGACACCGCAGCCAGTCTGCAGCTGCCCAACCTGACCGCGACCACGCTGGCCTCCACCACTGGCAGCACCACACTGCCCACCATGTGGCTGTCCTCCACGATGAAACCGCCGGCCACCACGCTGCACACTATAGGCCGCCGGCGACGCACCACCTCCATAGCCATCAGCAACAAGGAACTCCTGATGCCCCAAGTGATCAACAAGCTCCTAAAGCGTGACCGGATCCCCGCGAACAGCAAGAGAAGACGTCAACCCCCTATACTCCGATCGCAACCCCCGAAACACATACATGTTCTGCTCATCGAGTGTGACCGGCCGACCAGCAAGCTCAAGCTCCTCAACGATCAGCTTCGCACGTCCAATGTAATCCACCACAGACGAGTTTCCTTGCCGGAGACTATGGAGTTGGCCGACGAGCTTTTGAGTCCGAGCACGGGTAGACGACGCCAAGGCGTGTGTAACCGTATCTCACAACACTCGACTGGTGCGGCAACCAACCGCCAAAGGCATAACCTCATCCGTAAGAGAAGAGACGAGCATGGAGAGGAGAGCTTGGCCCTAACGACGCCAAACTGCGAAGGCTGGATTCGGCGACGGCAGCAGGGAGCGCGACCGGCGGACACAAGTACATAATAGTTCTGTCAACGTAACCAATCAAGTCATGACCAACAAGAAAGGGCACCGCCTGCGTCCTCTAGAACAATTTTTTTTTTTTATAATTGAGCTTTATACTGATGATGTGATGGGCAGTAGACAATGAATTCACCATTGTCTTGACAGAAGAAAGAGCCACATCAGAAACAGTATGCTCAGACGAGTTCACAGAAGCGTCAGTCATTGAGAACCTAAGCTAACTGATACCAGATGAGAACGTATAATTGTATTGACGAACAACAACAACAGGTTACAGAGTCTGAGAGAATATATAAATATACACAAGTAGAGGTATAGGAGAAATAGGATAGTGAATTACAACATGACTCAAAGACATAGTCCTAACACTCCTCATTAGTCGAGATGAGACTCCTCTATATTATTTAAGCGCTTCGACTCCACTAATTAGTTTATTTTTTAATATAATAATAATGAGGGTGTTTAGGGATAAAACATTTGTTACTTAGAAATGTTGTTTTCCTGTCGCGCTTTCAATTTTGACATTTTGGGGGTGGCCAGTTGATGTGATTAGTTGGCTACCAAACATTTATTTTGACTAATTGACTTGGTTAGGTTAATCAATCTAAATTGATCAAACCAGTTGAAAATTAGTCACTATCTTAGAATTCGTATAAGCATACGCTCTACGTAAAAAGTTCATAAGTGTTGCATGCACTCCCTGTGTATTGTGTACACTATGCTTTCTTAAGAACATACAATTATCCTAAGTATAAAATTTCTAATTCTGTAGTATAATTCAGTACAAATTGCTTAACATGTTTTTTGCGAGAAATTAAATAAATGGCAGCATTACTAAGTAAAGGAACTATACATGTGGTGCAACATAAGCAGAAAAAAGCCAGGGATGAATCGCCGGGTAAGAGATTGCCAACTCCCATTGCATGTAAGGCTACCCCTACATACCTTGCATGGAAATAGTGATGTGAGTAGAGACTTGAATTGGTCATTAGAATAAGATAGATCATACAGGAATTACATTAATTGCCAGGTTTTGTTTTAACTAAGAACCCCTCAAGCAACAGGTGGACCGCAAACTCATGATATGACCTTATAATTCTTATGAGTCTAATTTTGATATCCAATTGAAAAATATGTTTCACATGTACTAGTAAGAGTATATCCTTTAATTTGATGCCCGATAAAAATATACAACGATCCTGGCACATGAAAAAGACGAGACTTTAACGCATTTTGAAGTAATTAATCCTTTGCTACTAGCTATAACTTTTAATGTAGTGATAAACACTTGATTTAACAAGTGATATCAGAACTAGGTCACAGATTCAAGTCTGAGCAATATAATAACATTTAAGACTGGTTGATAAAGGGCTTTAAAGGCCAAGTCCAACATTGAAAAAAAAAAAAAATACATACCTGTGATTGGGCATGCCCTATGGAGCAATGGCAGACGTGGAAGCCTGAAGTGAGTTGGGTGATGATGATGGAGAGTCGTGGTGATGTGCTTTCTTTGAGCTGAGAAAACGTCCTCCGGAACCCCTCACCCTGTTAACAGCGTGGAGATGGCGAGACTCGTGCATATATGGCTGCACTTCACTCAAATCAACGCCAATCACTCTTGGCATTCAGCTATATACATATAGAAACTTGAAAATCTAGCCAAGCATATATATAGGGAGAACAATGTATTTTTTTTTCTATATATTTATATAAAATAGTAATTTTAGTATATACTTGTTCAATTATTAACGTAGCCACTATTGACCTTTCAAAAATTTTCAAAGGTTTTAGTTTAATTTCTTGTCAATGGCAATTTTTTTTTTATTTATTCTTTTAATAGTCAAAGGCAATTAAGTACAATTTGCGTTTGTTGTTTACAAGAATACATACATGAAACTTAAGTAGTACTTGCATTTCTCGCATTTGTACTGACAAACACTAATACGACTTGCATTTGTCGTATTTTAGGTGAAAAGGTAAATGATTTAAAAAAAAGTGCCAAATTCGTTTGGGACTTGCATTTTGGAGCAGAAACTCAAGTCCCAAACGAATTTTTCTTAAATTCTCCAAAATAGTTGTAAAATCATCCTATTTTTGTCGTATTTTTGTCAAAAGCACGTAAAATACCAGTCGATGTAATCATGCATTGTCATTGATTAATTATGTAACAAATAATTTTGTAATATAATAATTAATTAATCATAACGTGTTATATGCCATCAATAATAATAAAAGAAGGGCTAAAGTGTCATCTAGCATCATGAACTATATCCAATTATTCATGCCGCACCATGAACTTTCATATCGTATAAATCGAACCACAAACAAAAAAAATTAATTCACCTAGAACTTTTAGCAGGTTTCCTTGTCTTCCTACTGACATGGCGCAGTTTTCCAATTGATGTGGCATTTCTTTTAACCTTATGTTATCCATGTAAGCATTTATATATTAAAAATAAAAGTTAAAAAAAAAACAACAAAAAACAAAAACAAAAACCGAAGACCAAAAAAAATAGCATTTCTATAAATTTGGAAAATTGAAAAAATATTAAATAAAAAATTAGTCAAAAAATATAAATTCTGAAAAAAAAAAATTGAAACATTGGAATTGCAAAATTGAAAAGTATATATACATTATGAAAATAAAGAGAAGAAAATTCTGGTTATTTTAATATAATAATTTTGTTTTTTTTTTAATTTTAAATATGTAAACGCTTACATGGACAATATAAGGTTAAGAGAAATGCCACATCAGACACCATATCAGCAGGAAGACAGAGAAACCTGCTAAAAGTTCTAGGCGAAATTTTTTTGTTGGTTTGTGGTTCGATATATACGATATGAAAGTTTAGAGTGTGGCGCATGAATAATCGAATATAGTTCATGGTGCTAAATGACACTTTAGCCTAAAAGAAGGGATACACACACCTTTCTAGTTTTGAGTAGTCTGTTTTGTGCCACAAGCTTTGCCCGCATCTGTCTCCTTCTTAGTATTCCATGATACTGCTTTGCATTCACAAAAATGAGTCCATCATCTGCAACATCAAATGGCAGCGGTAGCCGAGCACTTGAAAAACCAACTACCTCATGAAGCTGAACCAAACACACTACACATAATCAGATTCATTCATTCGCCCATCACCCCACACAAAATAACTAATAATAGCTAGCTATGCATGGTTGCAAAATATAATATTTCAATTCTAATCGAGTCAGTCTCCTGTGAGACCATCTCATGATTTTTATCTATGAGACGAGTCATGTCAGGATGGAAATGTAATATTGTGCTGGAAAATATAATACTAATAAGGAATAATATAAACTGTTTGTTACAAGTGTAATACATTTGAACAAAAATGTAATATTTTTAAATTAACATGTAATATTTAGAGCTGAATAGTTACTTATGAGAAAGAAATGAAAAACTAGTCATGAATAAATTATTTAATTGTGACTTAATTATGAGAGAAAGTGTAATACTTATGAGAAAAAATGTGATACTTTCAATGACAATAATGTAATATTTTTAGATCAAAATATACTATTAAGAGTTGAAGTGTTATTTATGATGAAAATTGTAATACTTATAAATACTCGACATATCTCATGGATGAGGATCCATGAGACGTTCTCATAGGAGAATTTGTCTTTCTAACCACATAAAATTTTCATTGTCCTAGAGAAACAAAAAAAAAAATTTGAAAAAGAAAAATTAAAAGGGGAAAATAATTATTTTACTCTGCTATCTTTTTATTGTTGCAATTTACTCAACAACTTTTTAAATAAGTTACAGTTTTAACCCATGAACCTACAGTTAAACTCTATTAAATCAAATTTTACCTAGTATATTGATTGATACTTAATTTAGTATTTTCTTAAGTTTCTTCTTTATAATCCTCTTCAATTTCAATATTTTATTTGTAAAATAACGAACTTGATTTTAACAAGTTCATGCAGAGGAGAAATTAAAATAAGGAGGATGTGTACCACAATTGAATAGAAAAAATTTATGAAAGTAAGTTCGTTAATTCTATTTTGCATATGAAATACCGAAATTGAAGCGACTATAAAAAGTAAAATAATAAATTACTAAAATCTCATCTATTAATGAAAACTCTAATGTAATTTAATACTTTGGCTGTTCCACCTATTGAAACAGTAACGTGTTTAAAAAGTTGAAAGAGTATATTGCAAAAAAAATAAAAAAATAAAAAAATTAGGCAGTAACACAATTACTAGATGAACGAAAATCATAGGACTAAAAATACAAATTCTTCAATCTAAAATAAAAAATAAATTTACATTTACTTGAGTTCCATAAGCGGTAAATATTAATCCATTGAAGTTAGGGTCGTCCTCGGAGCAATTGTAAGAAGAGTGAAGAATCTGAGAAAAGAAAGGAAACCAAAGAATTGAAAGCATATATATATCATCAGATTTATATTATAATCAAAAGCTCAATTAAGCTTAAGCCATCATCATATATATCATCAATGGCAGCAGCAACTTACAGTAGTGGCTTGGCCTGTTTTAGCTTGCTGGGAGGAATTGGAATTGGTTGAAACTTCCAAATTGTCAACCAAGAAAGCTGGCCTCATAACTCTTTTGAACGTACTACTAACAATTGGACATTTTATATATATGATTATAATTCATAAATTAAAGGTTTTAATAAAGAAAAATATATTAAATAAATAAAGAAGCAGTCATTGTAAAGTCAACCATCATCTCCCAAGAATCCAAGATCTATCTATCTATCTCTTCCCCAATTAATCCCCAGCATCAAACCCCATCAAGTTCTACACATTTTCTCTAATATTCATCATCAACTAATAACAACAAAGCATATATATCCATCCAATATTCCCCTATTCACACCAAATTTTAATTTGAACCAAAAAGAGACAGCAAAAACCAGCAACTTTAATTTCTTTATTAATACCTTATATATCCATCTATATATAATATAATAATGCTCACCAACAAAAATACCCATATATTCAAAACCCATCATGCATTCAAGATTATATCATAAAAATCAAAAGTACCCATGAAGCAACTTTATGTGTATATATGTGTGTGTGTGTAAAGATATTTATATATGTATTCAATATTCACATGCATGGAAAAGTGAAAATGGAATGGGACAGTGAGAGAGAGAGAGAAACCTTATCTTTGGGATCTAAGAAGATTAGGAGAAAGAAACAAAAGTGGTGTTTGTTGGGATGAATGCATGCCCCCTCTCCTAACTTTAATTTCTCTCCCTTTTTTCTTCTCTCTATAGAAAGAAAATGTTTGTTGTTGCAGGAAACTTTGGTGCATCTTCTTCGTGACTCGTGAGCAAGCATATATGGTCTAGGATTACAACATACAACTGCATATTCTCGATTATGGACTATGGTGCAACTTGCATCATTAATCATAGTTTATTATACTTTCAAAAAAAAAAAAAATCATAGTTTATTATTATAAGACAGTAGATTCATTATGGAATATCATTAACCATGAATCATTATTATAGTATTGCACATTCATTATAACAATAATGTAAGTTCATTAAAATGACATCAATTTTCCTACTATATATCGTTTACATATATTATTCTTTATTTTTTGCATAACAAAAATCAATATAAAAAAAATATTATTAAAAATATCCTATTGATATCTTTTTAGATAATGATATTTCTATTAATATATTTTGCATCTTAGTTGTTTATTGATGAACTTACAATTTTGATAAAATGAACTTTCAGAATTTTAAAATTGAACCTCTAGTATTATAAAAATTAACATCTAGTATTCTCTTAATGAACATATTTTAGGTTCATTTGCATTATATTATAATTGCATTATTATTGTAATGACTAACATTCAACATTGTAAAAATGAACCATTTATATTGTGAAAATGAACTAACCCCCAATATTTCATTAATAGATCTATTTGAGATCAACCAATATAGTGTAGTTGCATTGCATTTGTAAAAATGAATATACAATATTTTGGAAATAAATATTTACTATACATATTGAAAATGAACCTGACATATTGACTTAATATAATTGTATGTTAATTTAAAACATTAAAATAAAAATACCAACATGGGTGCCATTTGAAATATCTTAATTAAATTTTCATAGCTACTTATTGTATGTTAATTTAAAACATTAAAATAAAAATACCAACATGGGTGCCATTTGAAATATCTTAATTATAAATTTCCATAGCTACTTTCTCGAACCCACTCCCTTCCACATGGGAGTGTACACCGGATGCCGCTTGACCACAAGGTCTTTGGCATATAGTTTTTATATATTAATTTTATTGTGCAAATTTCATTTTTAGTCACCGACTATTGTGACATTGCCGCATTTAATCATAGTCTTTTAATTTTATCACATTATATTACATCATTGACTTTAATTTCCTTACCACATTTATATCTCATTTTAAAAAATTGTTATTCCACCATTTAATAATTTTGGCTAACATGAAATTCCATAATTCAATAAAAAGAGTTTACAATAGAGTGAGTGAAATTACGGGCGTGCTTGATTCACACATGGGGATCAGAATCGAAATGAGGATCAAATACTTGATAATGGTAATAGGTTTTATTAGTGAAAGTATTTTATACGTTTGGTAGTAGGGTGGAATTGAAATAATTACCAATATTGATGTTTGGTTGTGTATGACCCTATAATGGGAATAAATGTTTAAAAAATATATATATATAAAATCAAGGCAATTGATCCTAATATAATGGCATCGAAAGCATCAATATGAACCAAAAATATTAAAACAAAAATATAAAAGTACTAATCCAAACTTAAAAATTAGATTACTAATAATATGGAATGATACCATTTTTTTTAATTAAGAAATGATATTTTTAATTGAAGAGGTAATCAAATCCCATTATTGTGTTTTAAGAAGTTGTCAACCAAGCACTAACTACTATACGATTTTGATTTACATTCCTAGTGTTCTGTGTAAAACCAAGAACCATACACAGCCTACATGGTGGCAGGGCCGGATTTTAGGGCGTGCAAGATGGGCTACAGCACAGGGCCCCAAAATTTTGGGGGCCCCTAGTCCAGTCCTGACCTAATAGTTACTATATGTATTTGTGATTATATTGGCTCAAAATTAGGCTTTTTGTATTTTCTCTTCTCAATTTTTCTTCAATTCACAGTTTATTTATAATTTGATAGGGCCTCACTTACTTACCAGCACAGGGCCACGCAAATAAAAAAACCGGCCCTGCATGGTGGAGCAAGAGATTATTAGACTTGATTGATAAAATTACAATAGTCCTCTTTATTAAATGACTGAATGAAAATTTTAAAAGGAAACTAAATGTGGCAATCAAATTCAAGTCAAAGATGTAATGTTGTAAAATTAAAAGAATGAGATTAAATGTGACAATGTCACGATTTTCGAGGACTAAAAATAAAATTTGCTATAATTTTATTTCAAAAAAAAAAAGAGAAAAAAATAAACTTAAATTTTTGTTAAAAAAAAAAAAACTTAACTTGGTTCATCTTGCAAGGTGAACCATAATCCATGCAAAACAATATAACCATCCAACCAAGATAACTAAAATTAGCCCGCATGGGTAGCTAAATTGATTTGTGGGTGGTAAATTGTGGGTAAGAATATATACAAGATCGAGTGTTGACAGTCGCATAATGTAAGAGTTTCACCCTCTTGTGAGGTGACTCCTTGTAAGAACTAGAGACTGATCTTCCCACTTAATGGATCACTTATTCACTGAGTTACCATGATTTATCTCCTTTACAATCTTGTCGTGTAAGGGGTGGGCATCTTTGGGACCAGGTGAGCAAGATATATAACTAAAATTAACTAAGAAATGGTATTTGTTTGACAACTTTTCTTTAAAAAATATACATATTAATTATTCTTGATCTAATTGACTGCAATAGTGATAAAAATAAGAAATATAATTATAATAAAATTACGGAGCAATATTTTTATTGAAAAAATATAGATATTCGTACAATAGATTAAGCACCTATCAACAGTACACTAAAATAATGACATATTATATTATATTAATTTGTTAAGTTTGACTATTCTTGAGTTTTGTTTTCTAGCTCTTAACTTCTCCTTCAATTTGTTGTCATGGGGCCAACAAATGCTCCTTCCAAGGAAAGAGGACCATCATCTTATTCACCCGACTCTCTTCAAAGTCTTCGTTGCCAAATTCATGGTATTAAGTTTAGGGTTAAAATAGGAACAATTATATTTTGGGTTTGTAATTTTGTTTTTTTCTAGAAAAAAAGATATTTTAAAAATATAAATTATTGTTTATTCAATGTAATTGCAATGTGTAAAAAAAATCACTAAATTTGAGAGTATAGAATAAAATTAAAATGTTATTGTGAAATATGAGAAGTAGCATGTCTATCGCTGTGAAACATAAGGTCAAATTTGGCAGAATAAAATTGGGTAGCACCAAGTGTCAGTACACTCTGCTGTGACAGTAGTATGGCCCTGACATTAAAGTTCTTAGCCGCCGTTCACTGTTTCAACAGTACACGCGCACTAACGCCAAGTGGAAATACGTTAGCCTACGTGGCGTGATGTAAGCGTGCTACGACCTTGGGTGCGCTTGGTATTCGTGTGTGACTGTGTGGAAATAACGAAGTAGAGAACCCGTTTCGTTAATTATTTTTAGATTTAATTTTATTTTTGATTTTAGATTTAAAAGTAACAATATATTTTTAGTTTTCTTTTAATTTTTTTTTAATTTCAGTATTACTGTGACGTGATATTTTTATCTTTTATTTATAAAATAGTTTATTACAGAAATGGCCTATCGACTATTGCGAAATTACCAATTTGGTACTCGACAATTTTTCGTGCCCAATTAAGTCTCTCGACTTTGATAAATTTAACCAATTTGGTTCTCCGTTTATTTTTGTCGTTAAACATTCGTTGAATCGGGACCAAATTGATAATTTTGGTATAATCAAGGGACCAAATTAGTAATTAATTTTTCACTGAAATGGTCCCTTGACTATAGCAAAACTATCAATTTGGTGCTTTAACTATAGCAAAATTACCAATTTGGTACCGATTTCAACGAATGTTTAATGGAAAAATAAACGGAGGACCAAATTGGTTAAAAATTTCAAAGTCGAGGGACTTAATTAGGCACGAAAAATTGTCGAGGACCAAAATGGTAATTTCGCAATAGTTGAGAGACAATTTTGGTAATAAACTCTCTTTTAAAATACAATGGTATTTAGGTTTTCAATTATGATTTTTTTTTTAAAAATAAAAATAAAAATATAGCAGGTCAACCTACATAATTTGTATAAAAAGGATCGAAATGTTCTTATATTTAATGATATTTAAACGATTTTGTTGACAGATAACTAAAAATGGTCATGCCACAATAATACTAGAATCAAAATGAGATGTTATGCAAAAAAAAAAAAAAAGACTAAAAATGAACTACCATCTAAAAGTCTAGGACAAAAAATAAAATTAACTTTTTATTTTTAATAAGAGTAATATTATGTAGTAGGTAATTTTTGCAAAAAAAAAAAAATCGTTTCGTAATTGGTATGATACAATATTATTTATTTTTGAAAATGATACAATATTATTTATTGGAAAATAGAGAACATATTCTTTTAATTATAGTCCTTCAATTATTTCATTATATACATTTTCCTCTTTTAACTATATACAAAATGATGAATTTAATTAGGCCAATCACAAGATTATCATATGTGACAAAAAAATTATAGTAGTGATGGTTTTGTCGGGACTAGGTTCACCATAAATTGGGTATAAATGTATAAAACGTGGATAGGAAAAATAGTAGAGTAAATGCCCAAAATGGTCCCTCGACTATAGCTAAATTCTCAAATTGGTCCTCGACTATTGATTGAAACCAATTACATTCTTAACTTTCGAATTTTGACCCAATTTCGTCCTCCGTTAGTCTCACCGTTTGTTAACCGTGAAATCGAAGGACAAGGTGGTAATTTCACGTGCTCCCTGCATTCTCCCTTCACCTGGTCGTTATAAGATTTAGGAGGAGCCCTAATTGTTCTTCGTTTTCTTCAGAGCACAACACATAAGTTCTTCGTATCTTGCTCAATTCAACAAGATGCAAGCTAACTACACTAAAGAAAGCTATGGTTCCTCAAGCAACCACTCGATGTTTCAACACGGTGAAGTAATTTCTAATATGTGTTGTCATTACGGTGAACTATTGAAGCTATACACCTCATGGACGAACAATAACCCCGACAGAAGGTATTGGGATTGTGGACCGATTCAGGTGAATAATTTCTAACATTTTTTGGTCTTGTGTTTAATTTGAGGTTGTAGTCCGTAATAGGTCTTGTGTATAGGACATGAGAGGTGTTGGGTGTGGATTTGCAAGATAGTATGATCCTCCTATGTGTTCAAGGTCACCTGAACTATTAAGGCATATAAATAGAAATGAGGAAGAAATCCAATTACTGAAATCAAGGTTGAGAGCTACTTCAGAACAAGATGATTTGTATTTACACTCAAAATCAAAGTCTTGTTGTCGCCTAGTGATGATTTTCGTTGTTGTAGTAGCAGTGTTACTGATGGTGTTCTTCAATTCCAATGTTAAAACTATAGGTGGTGGAAAATTGGTTGAAAGACTTCCCTTGGCTTTGTAGAGTAGAAGTGAAAAAGTATTTGTATTTGCACTAATTTATGGTAAATGAAATGTGTTTGAACCTTTAGTTGTTTATTTTGTCTCAGGTTGTATGTTTTTATGGTTTCATTAATGCCATTTTTATGTTTGTATGGACAATTTCATTGCATAAGGAAAGTATCCAAATGGACAATTTGATTGCCAAAGTAACCAAATGGACAGTTTCACTGCAAACGTAACTAAATGCACAATTTCACTGCCAAAGCAAAGAAAAGAGTAAATTCACTGCCAAAGTAACAAAATGGACAATTTCATGGACAAAGTAACAAAATGGACAATTTCATTGCCAAAATGGACAATTTCATTACCAAATGGACCGTTTCACTGCACAAGACTTCTGTTTACCAAAATATGACAGCCAAGTAGCTAACAAAATTACACTGAAATCAGATTGCTAAATGAGAGTGCCATAATTGTTTAACAGAGTTTACATGACAAATATTTAACAAAAAAACCAAAATGTCTAACAAGAATTGTCCACATTGTGTCAGTCAATGTTAATTGGAGCATTGACATTTCCATGGAACTTGCTCTTTAACGTCGTTGTGGATCTTGTCCTGTATTTCCTAGTACAATGGTTTCTTGATTTGGTAAGCCCCAATGATTTTTTGCCTTGAGCTTTGTGATGAGATGCAATTACTCGTTTCCCTTTGTCATGAGATGCACTGATTGTTTTCCCTTTTCCATGATCTGGTCTTCATCTTTTTTGGTGGTTGTTGTGAAGGGGAATCTTGTTCCCTAGTGCTTTGATGTAACCAATGCTATCTTTTGTTGCAGAGATTCCCTCCAAAAGATACTATTCTTATCACATGAGGAGGAAT
>NXFB01001059.1:9170-27497 GCA_002525835.2 Ipomoea batatas
ATTACACAATGAGGTGTTTGCAATTAGTTGTTAGATGGCAGTTGATATACAGTTGATAACTGATTGAATTAACTAGTTTGACTAGCTAATAATATTAATTAAGTTGTACAAAGATATTTGGTAAATAAATTATTTATTTTTATTTTATTTTAATAATAAAATAAAAATTAATAATAACAACAACAACAATAAAGAACCCACATCGAAAGATTTAAAAATTACGGACATTGTCCCTCTTGAAATGTTGCCCATCCGATGTTCCCACATCAGATGGGCAACAAAAGTGGAGCCTTAGCTTGGGTTCCTTTATTAAAGGATCCTAATTCCTAAGGCTCCTTCAATTAATACAGTTCAATTTTTTATTTTTTGGGGGTTAATAGATGGGCATTTTGAATTTTTTTTTTTAATGCTAAGCTGAAATTCTAAACATATAACTAATTATAACAAATAAATAAAAATCAAGAATATCAATGATTTTATGATTTAATAGCATGGAGTGGTTCTCCATATGAGAGATCATGAGTTTGAACCAATATTCTAAGGGTCACACTTGTGTGAGACCGTCTCACGGATCCTTATTCGTGAGACGGGTCGGGTCGGGTCAAAGCACCATGCAAATGTCATACTTATATGTGCAAATCTCATACTTATATACTCAAATATAACACTAATAAAAATTTTTATTCCTGAGTAGTATTACATTTGAGCATATAAGTATGATATTTGTGCATATAAGTGTTACATTTGCATCGTGATCCGACCCGTCTCATGGTGAGACAGTCTCACACAAGTTTTTGCTATATTCTAAATATCTTCATCTTAAGTTCACATTCATATAGCAGTTTCAAACTTTTTCATAAATTAAAATATTTCTAAATGTCACAATTTTACAATAACGGAAGTTAAAAGTCAAATTTGACCTTCAAATAATTGTACACGCGCGGTATTGCGTGCTGAAAGAGGGCAAATGGCAACAACAATAGTTGGGTCCACACGGTTGCTGGGTGGTCCCAAGCCTCAAAGCCATGCGTGAATATGTATTTTGAACTTAATTGGCTGCATTCAACTTTAACTTGTTCTTAACTGCTATTTGGCCTTTCATAGTGTGGGGATTTTATTGCGTACTTCCATTGCTAATTGACTAAATTACAAGTTGATAGGTTAACATTCCATCGCATTGGGGTATTTTTAAGACCTCTGAGCACATATTTTCACATGAATAATGCTATTTTAAAGTTTTCATTTTATGGACATGGTGTTATTTATTAAAAATTTGAAAGTTGAAAATGTATTTATATTCATTAATTATATATTAATCAGTTGGCACAAAATCGTTAATACTCACATGATAAAATATCATAGAATTACAAGGGTCTAGGTAAGTCACAATTCAACATGTTCAAAGGTTTGTTTGTGAGGATGACAATGATTCCTCCTTTTCATCTGATCGTGGTAAGATTTAAGATTGAATCTAGAATAAATTTCACTTTTAATCCCCTAACTATTATACATTAATCACATTTGGTCATTGACTATTAACATTTTTTAATTAGGTGAATAACTATGTAATTCGTATCACATTTAATCTTGCCGTCCAATTTCCCAATCAACTAATGCTGAAAGCGCTCCTACCGGAAAGAACATTGCATTTTTTCTTCCAGAATGAGCACTTCTAGCAATAATTGATCGAGAAATTGAAAAGTATGACTAAATGTGATTCATGTATAATAATCAGGGGACCATAAGTGAAATTTTCTCTTGAATCTACTTCAAGAAGGGAAGGATGACACGGGATAAGCAAACCCGGCCCGATCATGTATTGCCATTTGTTTGGATAATTTGTCACATTTTAGTCATATCTTTATCATATGAATTTGATTGTAGTGATTCAAGATTTTGTTAAAAGTTTTATTTATTTATTTATTTATTAAAAACACCTACGTTACAACTTTCATGTTTTGAGAATCAACAAATTCAGTTCACATAATGGTTAAAAATGGACTCAAAGTTAATGTTTGTACACATGGGTCACTTGACTGTGTGCACTCACGTTGTCGCACTGTCTCAGGGGAAGTGTTGTCTCATATGAAGTCAACCATATATATATATATATATATATATATATATATATATGGTCATGTTCAGGTGTGGCCGCTCCTTAACGTATGAACAATGCGGCCTCAGCACTATGTATACAGATATATACCACACTGTGTCAGCAAATGTACCATTAGGGAAAGGGGAGTTATGGTGCATTATTTTGGGTGTGTGGTGTGTTTTATGGTGTTTTTGTGTATTTTCATTGTGGTGCGTTTTCTAACATTGAGTAGTGCATTTTCTAACATTGAGTGGTGTGAACCGCACCGACCACACGGGAAGGCGCGGTCACATTTGAACAGATTTATATATATATATATATACACACACACAGAGTCCAATAAAATAATAATATGTCACGATATGTAAATTAAAAATAATTTTAAAATATAATAAATTTGCATCTTTAAAAATTTCACATTCTAATGTAATAATAAATATCAAATTCTAGCTAGTCATCTCTTATTTGCCATTTCGTACACTAAAAGGGTAGAATTATATTATATTGTTTTTATGACCTAGGGGCAGGGGCTACAATAACAATATATAAAATGGCTAGCTAGCTAGTAGTAGTTTAATAAAAGAGAAAGTTTGTTGCAACTTCATTTTAGATGTTGCATTTAATAAACAAGGGAGAAATATAGCGTTGGTCTATTTAAGTGACCATTGAGGTGAATATATAAAATGACATTGTTTAATGATTTTGTTAAAAGTTGTTACAAACCATTTAGAAGTTTAATAAGATTTCAATAATATGTCACTCTAACTTTAGTTCGAGTCCTACAATTGCGTAGTTGATTTTTATTGGAATAACTAATTATGGTATACGTGTTTTGCGAATTATTATCGTAACCAATGCGTAACTATTTTTCTTGTTTGGAGTCTAAAATTAAGTATACTATCAAGATTTTGGTAGATAATCATTAGCAAATGCCCTGCAATAGTGTATTAGTTTGAACTTTCTAGGCAAATATAAATAGAATAGGCAGTGATTAGGGGCAACCGGTTAGAAAACATACATATGCGCAGCGAAAGGATCAATCGTTTTTCCTATATTTTACGTTATAGAAGGATCGGAGTTTGAATGTTTTTACCTTGAAGCGTGCTTTGGCAGAATCAATAACTTGAACCATCCAATTGTCCGGCCGGCTGGGCACATGAGAACTTCTAGAGATTTTACGTGGGCATCTCTCTCACTTAATCTCTTTAAAAAGGGCAAAGCTAGCTATTTATATAGTCTGGTTTGGATCCAAAATTATTTTTCATACTGAATTTACCACATGATATGACAATAAGTTGCTCATGAATGCTGTCAATTCACCATTGTAACATGACTTACGAAAAAACATCTAGTGATCAAATACAAAAAGAGCTAAATAAATAATTCCAAATCAAGAGGCAATTACTAGGAGGGTAAGTATGTAATGAGAGTGCATCATGACTCCTATTTTTATACACATGGTAAAACTAACTAATTTTTTAGTGGCGAAGGAAACTCGTAGTCACTATCTGAAGATGTACATTGGGTAAAACCTGCCTTGTGACCCTAAGCGGTAAAAGGATCATAAAGAAGTAAACCAGCCTAGATTATCCATTGCTGACGGATTCAACCCAAGAAGACCAATAGGCCGCTCTCGCGGGGAGTTGAACTTATAATATTGTGATTATCAAATCAACAATTTAACCAATTCGGTTGGGATTGATAAATAAAAAAAAATTGAGAGAAAATGAAAAAACATTTTGATTCCTCAATTATTCACGACTTTTGGTTCCCCACTGTTGCAAGATGCAAAGCACACATTTAGTTTTGCAAGGTTGTGGTGTTTTGGTTTTTCGACAAACAAAAATGTAAGGCATCTATAAGGTTTAGAATTTAGATATGTTTTTGAACGGTGAATTGAAGTGGTGAAGTATAGGCCAAAAACGAAGTCCCAACCACCAACCACTCTCTACTACACTAGGAAACGAAAAGAGACTCGTGTAGGCTTGACTAAGTGGTTTAGTGTGAGGATCATTTCTAAAGTGGGCAAATCCTGCACCAGCATTTGGCTTGGCCTACTGAATTATTGAGTTATCGTGATTTACATTATTTCACATGCTCTGTTAGGGCGAGGCGTGGAACTTAGAGTTGGGGATTCAATTTTTTGAGAGAAGAAGGAAACGGGAAGTGAGAGCAAATGATTGATATGCTCATGCTGATTTTTTTATTTGCGTGACCCTGTGCTGGTAAATAAGTAAAGCCCTATCAAAATATAAATAAACTGCGAATGAAAGAAAAATTGCAAAGAGAAAAATACAAAAAAAAAACCTAATTTTGGGTCAATATAATCACAAATACATGTACTAACTATTAGGTCTGGACTAGGGCCCCCCAAAATTTTGGGACCCTGTGCTGTTGTCCATCTTGCACGTCCTAAAATCCAGTCCTGAATATGCCATAAATGCGTATTTTGTTTAATTAGCCATGCTTTTAGCCGGAAAAAACGGTCTATTTTTTTTTTTTTAATATTTATAGTTTGAAAGGGTGTGAATCTAATCTCTAATTTTGGTAGCTTTTATATGTTCCTTGTGATGGACGTAATTACTTACACAATGCAAGCAATCCAAAGCTGTCATCCATATACAAATCCTTACTCTCCGGCTCTCCGCGTTCGTTATGCCAATACATATATAGATACCTTTGTCCTTTTACACTTTTTTTTTTTCAAAATAAAAATAATAAGAATAATGCTATTTTTGTTTCTTAATATCTACTCACTTCCTGACATGTCAATAAAATTATTTTTATTCATTGACTATCATGAATTGGCTAATCCCACGTAACATTAGAAAAAAAATATATTTATTAATCAAATATAAAATGAACCAATCACATATTATCACTAAAGAGATGTCACTAAAACCTTATATATGTAAACTTTATCTAAATAGCTTGTAACTAAATTAATCAATTAAGGGTGTGTTTGGAAACCCAGAAAATGATTTCCGGAAATCATTTTCCGGGTTTCCTGTGTTTGGGAGAGCTTGGAAAATATGGTCAACGGAAAACAATTTCCGTTGACCAAGGAAAATAAGGCTAAAATTCCGGAAAACAACTTCCGGAAAAATTTTCCGGAAGTCATTTTCCGGAAGGGAAATACACGCATAGCTGTTTTTTTTTTCCCAAGTCAACTTTTGATTTCCATTGTTTCCGGCGGAAACCATTGGTTTCCGCCGGAAATCTGTTGAGTACTTTTTTTTTTTTTTATATATATAGTTTTTAGTTTTTTGGTTTTGTTTTGTTGTTTTAATTAAATAAATAATAATATTATAATTGTATTATATTTTAAATACAATTATTAAAATGTTTAATTATACAATTTTACTCATTTTTCAGAAAATGAACCAAACACACAAAGACAGTTTTCCATAACACATCCAAACACGGAAAATGACTTTATTTTCCGGAAAATGACTCATTTTCCAGAAAACATTTTCCAGAAGTCATTTTCCTGCTTTCCAAACACACCCTAAATTGAACAACTATGATACTTACAAAAAATCATATTACATGATACAAAAGTCTAATTTAATAACATTTTGCATTTGATATATTTGTGGATTTGTTGCGTGCGCAACAGGGAAAAGATATAGGATGGCAGTATGCCACATGGGAACATATAGTTAGGCATTGTATAATGATTTGTTTGACTTTGTATTGTAAAATGATATGATTTTCGTGCTTCCGAGTTGCAAATTAGATCTGTCAACTCTTGTCCCAGAATCTCAGATGCAAAGAATTGGTAAGCCTTTAGTTAGTTGTGATTGTTGAATAAATGACACTTTAAAATAGGGAATATCATTTCTTTATCTTTAGTTATGAAACTACAACTAGTAAACTATTTAATCCTTCTAGCCACCACGCACTAGTAATTTCACTTAATGGACTGTTAAGTTACAGTGATTTACCATTTCACTATTTTGTCAGGGTTTGAGAGCGATAGAATTTTGCCTTTTGTGAAAATTTATTCTTGAACCAGGGTCCACCTTACATTGTGGGATTTGTGGACATTGGTCAAAAATTACATTCAAATTATGTCTGCAGTTAACATATTATGTGTTTGAAAATAAATTGAAGGCACCCTACATAATATATTAAGTATTAACTACAACACATTATATATGTTATCTACATGCACATAATATATTAACTGTAGGCACATAATATGTACTAAAATGACATTATTATGTGTCTGCAGTTAACATATTATATACATATTATGTGCCTATAGTTAACATATTATGTGTCTATACTCTATAGTTAATATATTATATGTGTCTCTAATATATTTATATGCACATAATATGTTAAATGTATACACATAATTTTTGTATAAAGATTCACAATGCAAAATAGGCATGGATATATAGTATAACAATTGGCCTTTGGTGGGTAAGGCTTTGGTTGTAACTGGAGTTGGAATTTGGGTAAGTACATTACTCCATATACTATTGTAAAATGTTCAATGTTTAGTCCATGCATTATAAATTATTAAATTTGATTAATTTAATCTATGTATTACTAGTGGTAATCGGTGTCCCGGTTAACACTCCCACATGGATGATGTGAGTGGGTTTGAGCCTTATTGGAGGCAATTGTTGACTCTTTGTGCTTCAGTAGGTTGAGAAAGTAGCTATGAACAGATACTACATTGTAATCGAGTCAGTAGTACTCACAAAAAAAAAATTATTAACGTTGTTAGTTAAACCATTAAATATACTGAAGTGACTAAATTACATGACGATATCGGATAAATTTTCCGCAAACAACTCCATTGGATCTTTTCGGGTTCAATGAAAAATTAATGACCTATAATAATTGGAGTGTTTCGTTGTCTTCCAATAGATATATTTATAGAAATACCAAAACTACTATATATCTCCGTCGATTTGTTAAGAAATTAGTTGAAAATGATAACATAATCTGATTGGAGTTGATGATTTTATTAAACCAAAGTCCATCACGGAATTAGGTTGTTGGGGTAAAATTAGTAATGGACACAATTATTAAATAAATTAGATTAGATGTTGTATTAAAAAAAAAATAAAAAAATTTAGATGTTGAGCCACAAGTGTTCTTTCGATGTGTAAGAAATAATATTGAAAATTGAGCTCAAATTCATACCCATGAGAGCTATTATAAATTCGGCAAATTATGCTATGGACCCGGATCCAGGTCCATATTCACAATTTAAAAACTCTATGTTAGATAATTTTAGAACTTAATATACAAAATTACATTACTTAATATTCACAATTCTTAAATTCTATATTCACAGTTTTGTTATATAGATTCAAAAATTGTGTTATACTATTGAATATAGAGTTCTGAAATTATGGACATAAAGTTCAAAAATTGTGAAGATAGAGTTCAAAAATTGTAAACATAGAGTATTAAAATTGTGAACATAGACATGGGTTCACCTTGCAAGGTGGACTCGGTCCATGGCATAACAACCGTATAAATTCTAGATAAATTAAGCATGTTGTCCAAGACTAAGAAAGTCAAGTACTCGTTGAGAAGATAATGATGTTTAAAGGAGAACTAAGATCTTCTATTTATAATATTTTGCGGCCGAAAATAGCGAGAAAAGAATGAACCACAAACTCCAAACCACCCATTTATCCCTTCTTTCCATTATTTACGCATTGAACTCTATACTTTATGTATTCCCACGCTTTGGCCATTAAACTTTCCCTCTTCTTCACCTTATTGGCTTATACCCCATTTATGTAGTCTTTGCACTCTCACCTTCTTAACTTTGATCCTTAGCCTAATTCACTCCCCTAGCTCTCTTGCATTCTTACATAGGTTACGAAACCTTGCTCATGAGTTCCAATCATCTTTCGAACCTAATTAATCCCTAAACCTTCAGCTCCAATCGACTTTGGACCACACCCCATTCCCCTGTAATGGTCCAATCGACTTTGGACCACACACCATTCCCCTGTAATGTGATACATTCAGAATAGAAACTTAATTGCATTTTTTGGGCAAAAACAGAAATTACTCTAATCTGACAGCTATTATACTAATTTCTTGTATAACTACAAAACATTCATTAATGGAACTCTATTATTGGTCTATATCCGGAAATTAATCCTAAACTCCAAGGTAGTCGGTAGAGATGGTAAATGGGCCGGCCCAGCCCACATAGTAAAATTTGAAAATTATAAGTTGTTTGCAATTTGGATAGACGGATGAAGAAATTGAAACAAAAATTTTAATTTTGTGGATTTGAAGAAGAAATAGAATTACAAAAAATTAATTAGGAATAATAGTCAAATAGGTCATATAACTACACACCAAACTGCAATTAGATCATTGAACTAAAAAGAACTGCAATTGAGTTCTTAAACAACGCAATTTCATGCAATTTATCCTAAAATTACTTGTTTACTTATTAATATGATGGCATGTCGGTCATTGAATTTAAAATAAGTTTTAAAATTGTATTTTAATAATTTTTAATAAAATAATTATAATTATTTTGAAGATATTATAATTATAATTTATAATAATAACATGCCAAAGCCCTTCATCTCAGTCCAGCCATGGAGAAGGGTTCTCCATGGCTGGTCAGGCAGATGTTTTTTTTTTTTTTTAATAAATAATTATTAAAATAAAAGTTAAAAAATTATTTTTAAATTTGATAACCAACGTTAACATATCAACAAGTAAACAAGTCAAATATGAATTTGCATTGTTCAAAGACCTAATTTTAATTTTTTGAGTTCAATGGCCTAATTGTATTTTAATTTTTAGTTTGATAACGTTTTTGAATCTTATTCCAATTTAATTTTTAAAAAAAAAAGTATGAAAGAACAATTTCAATACCTCAAATTATTAACATGAACATTAGATTATTCAATTTTTTATAAGGTGATAATTTGTGAACATTTAGTTGTGAGCATTCAGTCTGTAAATTGTGTATTTTGAATCCGAGTCCCAGAATAATTTGCCAATTAGTGGCCACTAGGCCTAGCCCAACTAGGCTGTGGGCCGGGCCACTGCCCAGTGGGATATGGGCTAGGCTAGGATAATCCATGGCCAATTATGCTCATTAAGTCATTTGCCACTCTACTTCAAGAGTTCAAGGTGATACCTATAGGCCATAACTTCAAGATACTCAATTCAAAAATGAAAAGAAAACATAGATGCTAGAAGAGCATTATGATGGGATTGTCTCAATCCTTGAGTATGTACACAAAAGATGCAAAGGGTTATAGATTTCTGATTTAATATATATGCCTAAAGCTTGTTTCATTGAAGCACTTGCTAGTATCTGATAAGGTTATGTTGGATATTAACATATATATCTGACAAAATTCTATGGCATTTACAGAGAACTCAAAGCACAAAGGATGCATAACATCCCTAAAAGACGATATTTTGTATGGTACTTACAGAGAACTTAGAGCAGAAAACAAGTTATTGTGGAAGGGGTCTGAGATGTGTTCCAAGAGGTTCTGCAAAGGGCCTTTACCTGTAACAGCTGCTTGAGTGTAAAAGCCTAACCAGGCAACCATAGCTAACCGCCCGTTTTTAATTTCTTTCACCTTTAAATCTTCAAATGCCACAGGGTCCTTGGATAGATTCAGAGGATCAAAAAGAATGCCTCCAGGATAATTTATATCACCTGGCAAGTAAATTCCCAAAGGTTCTAATGCTTCAATCCCACAATATCTGGCATATTCCGGGCCAACCTAGGCGACATGTATCAAAAAATACGTGACAATTATAAACTGTGCATGAGTTCTGTAAAGAAGGGAAGACAATCGTGTAAATTCTATATTTTACCATGTGTGTACAAAGCACATAAATACAACATGTCAATATACATACATACATGTAGTATGTATGTATGTGTAGTGTCTGTATAGAGAAAACATGGCTAGCTTTGTCTAAGGCTTCTGGGAATTTTGGTAGCTTCAGAGTGGATTTTACAACAATGTCATTCCAAAATATATTTACCCCCTAGTGACTAGTGGATAAATTCTTCAGCAAGGTCACAAATCATAGAACACAGCATTGTGTCTCCAAAAATTTCATGCCATTGTTTCATTTCACTAACCTATCATATATTCATATGCCATATAATTCAAGGAAAATGAGATTGGGACCAAAATTTCACGGCTAAATGAGATTAAAAATGATGCAGTTTGAAACTTGAAGTTGAGAGGCATGTAGACTCCACTAATTCAGAAACCATTTACTCTGTGCCTAAGCATAAACAGAAAGAAACATAAAATTTCAGCTTTTATTTGTTATAACCCAACCCAAATTTCAGTAAACCATTTACTCTGTGCCTATGAAAATTTGTTTTCCTAATAATTATCTATTGTTTGGTTTCCATCAAATAATCTCATAGAATTCTTTTAGAAAAATGTCTTATGGAATTATCTTCCTGTATGTCATTTGTGTCAAATGTTACAGTACACCAAACACGGGGAAATGTAATATTTTTTCTTGAAAATTGACTAATTTTAGTANGGCGCCAAATCTAGGTGGCTAAATTCAGAGAAGTATGGTAGCAACATATATGAATATTGACAAGTAAAGGTCAAATGTGTTAATTGCGTTAAATCTAGGCGACCAATTAAAGAATATAGTGAGAATTGACACATGAAAATGCATCAACTAGCACGAAATCTAGGCATGCAATGCAACAATAACAATATGTTAAATAATGATACAATAAAAAACAAACAAACAAAAAAGAAAGAAGAATGGATATGAGGTTAATGCCAATGGAGATTTTGATATTGAAAATGGTTAAATTGATTTAAAGTGACAAATTAAATATCATATGGATGGGTTAAATGATTTTTGAACATGAAAATGCAACTTTGCCTTTAAAAGCTCAAAGTATGTACGAGGTTGTTGTATTATATCATAAAAAATAAAGTTTTTGTACCTTAATTTTGTATAATTTAATCCTTATACTTTTAAAAATGGTGTAATGGAGAGCAATAATTAACACCGTTAAAATTGGTTGTTGACTTTGATGGTGTAGTATTGATCTTTTCATGACATGTTAAAAAAATATACTATGTCTCACGCGAACTCAAATTTATTTTAAAATAATTAATTTAAATAACCAATGCATTAATAATAATTAATTTCAAAATAAAGAACAACTAAACACACCCTTAACAAGTTTTAAACCTTAAACTCCCACTAGAATAATGTCATTTCATTCCATTATACTTTTTTTTTTGTTTTTTTTTGAATACTATTGACCATGTTACATGTAGTATCTGTTCATATACTTTCTCAACCTACTGAAGCCCAACAAAGTCAACATTGCCCACACTGAAGCTCGAACCCATGACCTCCCACTTGGGAGAATCACTTCATGCCGCTTGACCACAAGGCCTTTGGCTTCATTCCATTATACTAAGTGATCAATTTGACATTGTTGTTTCAAATTTAATTAAGAAGCATATTAAATTTGGAGTTGTAGAGAATTGTATTTGTTTTAAATTTTGTTAGTATTTTTTTTTATTTAAATAAAATAAGTCACATATATTTTAAAACCAAATTAAAAAAAATTTAATTATTAAAAAACGATAAAGAAAAATAGATTGAAAATTTAAAATTTAAAATTCCACTATTAATATAAATTGACCCAATAAAAATTTAAGTTCATTTTAAATTGTATGATACATTTTGTAGCTCTCGTCAATACAACTGACCTGTTGAAGCACAAACAGTCAATTCACCTCGACTGAGGCTTGATCTCATGACCTCCTATATGGGAGAGTCACTACATGTCATCTAAGCACAATGTGCTTGGCTCATTACTATTATTTTATTCATCTAAATAAATAACTAAACAAAATACAATAAATAAATGAACTAGAGCATGTAAAACACAAGAATTTTTTTTGGATTGTGTGGGTTGGGCGTATGTTGCCTTGTGGAGGTTACGAGTTTGATGCCCCTTGGGCTAATACTTTCCTGATACTCCATTATAAGTCTCCCTCACAAAAAAAAAAAAAACTTTCTTTAGTTGTCTATGGCGAGTAAAGAAAGTATAGACATTCATAACCTTCTATATGCATTGACCCTCTCGATCCGATTCTCCTCACTTTTGGATAGCTTGGTGATTGATCCGTGTCGCATTCCTTGCACGCGGTCCGTCAGGACAACTTAGCTCTCGTACGTACCATATAAGAAAAAAGAAAGAGATTTTTGCCGCCTTGAGGTGTGTTGCCTCCCTGGGTCACCTTCCTTGCTTGCGAGCTTATAAAAGTACGTTGATTCTTGGTCGCCTTTCCTACATGCGGGTCGATGAGCTACCTTCGTTACATGCAAGCCCGTATGACTCTATTTTTTTTTAGGTGCGATGCCTTATGTACTGGGCTACATTCCCTACTTGCGGGCCCAAAAAAGATGATTATGCTCGGCCACCTTCCCTGCTTGCAAGCTCCTTGTGTCGCACTTCGTACATGCAGGCATGTATGACTTTTTTTCCTCTTTTTTTTTTTTTTCTTTCCCTTTCCTTTGTTTTTCTTTTGAGGCGTGATGCCTTGCTGGGCCACCTTCCCTACTTGCGTGCACAGAAAAGATGATTCTCGGTCACTTTCTCTACATGCGGGCCGATGAGCCGCCTTCCCTATATGTATGCTCCTTGGGTCGTCTTTAATTTCCTACATGCAAGCCAAATGATTTTTAAGTTTGGATTAGTACTTTTAGATTTTTATTTTGATTTTTTTTGTTCACATTGTTGCTTTAGATGTGATTATTTATTTTTTGAAGATGCTTTAGATGTGATTATATTATGATCATTTGCCTTAATTTTTAATTTTTATATTTTTAAAACTTTTATTCCAAAAGGAAAAAAAAAAACCTTTATTTCAATTATAGGTCATATATAACTAAACATCAATATTGCCATATTAATAATCATTTTAATTCCACCCTACTACTAAACATATATACAAAATACTTTTACTAAAATTCATTACTATTTCGATTCCTTATGTGAACCAAACACGCCCTAATGGTATGAACTAACTCTAGATTTTGATAGCCGTGCCTCCTCACGTATAATCTCTGTTTTTCTTGTAATGGATTTGTTTCTTTCTTCGAGTAAAAACACAATACATTAGTTAGTTAGTATGATAAGCAAAGCAAGCCTATGAAGACAAGACGACAGAATTACCAAATACCAATAGAATGTAACAATTCATTATACACTTCCAATAGTTATATTATTGACCGTATCTATTTATATACTGAATGTTCACAATCAATTTGAATTGTGAGCATTATTTAATATGTAAATTGTTAACATTCAGTATTGATAGAGCATAAATGAAACTGGGGTTACAAATACACTACCAATACGTATGATGTAAACAACTAGGAAGGAGTGCTCGTAGGTCAATTGGCCGATCGGTCTATCGGGTGACGACTGAGCGGTCCGAGGCTATGTTATATTACAAGTAGTAAATGATTATAAGTGGATGGTCACAAGTGTTGAGTATATTGGTATGTAGAGCAAATATCTGGTAGGGTGACGCTACGGAGTGATGGAGATCTGACAAGTGAGTGAGGGTGAGACCGTCCTATTTATACTAACTAAGTCGGTCTACGCATTTAATGCTCCTGCTACAAGTGACTTGACGTGGCGCGTTCTCGTTGGCTTGGTTAGATAATCGCCCCGCAGCTAAACTCGTAGGTTGACTGATCGAGGTGACAAAGCCATTAATTTTTCAAGTTGTCAATCGTCGCTTTGCAGGCGCAAGTTGGCCTCCATTACTTGGCGTATAAGTTAGGTTTTCTAGCTTTGCGAAGCGTAATGCAATGTTGGCCGACTGGTCAACCTACGGTAGATCGGTCGAGTGGCTTTCCATCGGAGCGATTCTAAGGGTTATCTAAGAACATCTTCTTCTGTCGAACGGTACAGTTGATCGCAAGTGATTCAATTCCGTTGGGTTGATGGCTATGACGGAGGGGTCGGGTAACTCCTTGACGGGTCGTCTAAACGGATTAGTCCTTTATGCGTATTTACCTATCAAGTATAAATATAAATTGTGTATTTTGAACCGGGGTCCACCTTGCAGGACTTAGGCACACAAAACAAGTTGTCATACACTTCGTGGCAAGTATCCTCTATTGAGGCTCGAACCCACCCCTTCCATATGGGAGTGCAACCGGGTGCTACTAAACCACAAGGTCTTGGCAATTATTACTTACTATATATTGAACTTGAAAATGCTTTTAACCCGTGCAATTATCCTTCCCAAAGAAAATTATTTATTTTATTGGATTACATATTACTAGTGAATTGACTTACCACAACATCAGTTAATAAAGAATCTACATATTCAATTAAAAAAATACATATCATGAGTGACTAATAGAAATTGATAATTGTAAGGTTCTCTAGTACGATTTATTTAAAAATATACCAAACAATTGCATAACTAAAAATTACCATATATGAACACAAAATTTTTCAAAATAGCAAATTCCACTTTTAATAATCAACCATTACGGTAGTGTTACATTTAGTCATACTCTTTTAGTTTTGCCGCATTATATCCTCAACTCTATTTGCTTGGCGCAATTAGTTCTCCATTTAAAATTCTATCATTCCGCTTTTAACAAAGATGACTAACTTGTAATTGAATTATTTAAACATCTTGCCCTAGCATGTAATTTCTCCACCTCTTTTGTAAACTCTTTTAATTGACTAATAAAATTACACAATGAGGTGTTTGCAATTAGTTGTTAGCTGGCAGTTAATATATAGTTGATAACTGATTGAATTAACTAGTTTGACTAGCTAATAATATTAATAAGTTGTACAAAAGATGTTTGGTAAATAAATTATTTATTTTTATTTTATTTTAATAATAAAATAAAAATTAATAATAACAACAACAACAAAGAACCCACATCGAAAGATTTACAAATTACGGACATTGTCCCTCTTCAAATGTTGCCCATCCGATGTTCTTGGGTTCCTTTATTAGAGGATTCTAATTCCTAAGGCTCCTTCAATTAATACAGTTCAATTTTTTATTTTTTGGGGGTTAATAGATGGGCATTTTGAATTTTTTTTTTTAATGCTAAGCTGAAATTCTAAACATATAACTAATTATAACAAATAAATAAAAATCAAGAATATCAATGATTTTATGATTCAATAACACAGAGTGGCTTTTCATATGAGAGATCATGAGTTCGAATCAATATTCTAAATATCTTCATCTTAAGTTCACATTCATATAGCAGTTACAAACTTTTTCATAAATTAAAATTTCTTTTTTTTTTTTTGAAAAGAAAATTAAAATTTCTAAATGCCACAATTTTACAATAACGGAAGTTAAAAGTCAAATTTGACCTTCAAATAATTGTACACGCGCGGTATTGCGTGCTGAAAGAGGGCAAAGGGCAACAACAATAGTTGGGTCCACACGGTTGCTGGGTGGTCCCAAGCCTCAAAGCCATGCGTGAATATGTATTTTGAACTTAATTGGCTGCATTCAACTTTAACTTGTTCTTAACTGCTATTTGGCCTTTCATAGTGTGGGGATTTTATTGCGTACTTCCATTGCTAATTGACTAAATTACAAGTTGATAGGTTAACATTCCATCGCATTGGGGTATTTTTAAGACCTTTGAGCACATATTTTCACATGAATAATGCTATTTTAAAGTTTTCATTTTATCGACATGGTGTTATTTATTAAAAATTTGAAAGTTGAAAATGTATTTATATTCATTAATTATCTATTAATCAGTTGGCACAGAACCGTCAGAACGGCTTAATACTCACATGATAAAATATCATAAAATTACAAGGGTCTAGGCAAGTCATAATTCTACATGTTCAAGGGTTTGTTTGTGAAGGATGACAATGATTCCTCCTTTTCATCTGATCGTGGTAAGGTTTAAGATTGGATCTAGAATAAATTTCACTTTTAATCTCCTAACTATTATACATTAATCGCATTTGGTCATTGACTATTAAAATTTTTTAATTAGGTGAATAATTATGTAATTTGTATCACATTTGATCTCATCACCATCCAATTTCCCAATCAACTAATGCTGAAAGTGCTCCTTCCGGAAAGAGCATTGCATTTGCTTCTTCCAGAATGAGCACTTCCAGCAATAATTGATCGAGAAATTGGAAAGTATGACCAAATGTGATTCATGTATAATAATCAGGGGATCATAAGTGAAATTTTCTCTTGAATCTACTTCAAGAAGGGAAGGATGACACGGGATAAGCAAACCCGATCATGTATTCCCATTGGTTTGGATAGTTTGTCACATTTTGGTCATATCTTTATCATATGAATTTGATTGTGTTAAAAGTTTTATTTATTTATTTTATTTTTAAAAAACACCTACGTTACAACTTTAATGTTTTGAGAATCAACAAATTCAGTTCACATAATAGTTAAAAAATATAATGGACTCAAAGTTAATGATTGTACACCTGGGATCACTTTTATAATCATTGACTAACTATATATATATATACACACACACACACAATATATATATATATATATATATATATAAATATATATATATATATATATACACACACACACACACAGAGTCCAATAAAATAATGATATGTCACGATATGTAAATTAAAAATAATTTTAAAATATAAATGTAGCATGACTCTTTTAAATTTACATCTTTAAAATTTTCACATCCTAATGTAATAATAAATATCACATTCTAGCTAGTCATCTCTTAAACCAACTCTAACTTGCCATTTCGTACACTAAAAGGGTAGAATTATATTGTTGTTATATGACCTAGGGGCAGGGGCTACAATAACAATATATAAAATGGCTAGCTAGCTAGTAGTAGTTTAATAAAAGAGAAAGTTTGTTGCAACTTCATTTTAGATGTTGCATTTAATAAACAAGGGAGAAATATAGCGTTGGTCTATTTAAGTGACCATTGAGGTGAATATATAAAATGACATTGTTTAATGGTTTTGTTAAAAGTTGTTACAAACCATTTAGAAGTTTAATAAGATTCCAATAATATGTCACTCTAACTTTAGTTCGAGTCCTACAATTTGGTAGTTGATTTTTATTGGAATAACTAATTACAGTATACGTGTTTTGAGAATTATCGAACTCAATGACTTAGCTATTTTTCTTATTTGGAGTCTAAAATTAAGTATACTATCAAAATTTTGGTAGATAATCATTAGCAAATTCCCTGCAATAGTGTATTAGTTTATGTTAGGAGTTATATAGTAGTAGTTCATTAGGACTCTTCTATGTATTACTATATTATCTGTGTACGTTACTTATGGTTTATTCATTCAATACATTCAGACTTACCTTCCTCATCTGGTATCAGTAGTTTTCTAGGTTTTTGTCATGGCTCACGTTGATTCCAATGACGGCTCTGCTCCCGTTTCTTCCGAGCGGACTGTTTCCGACGGTGCCGTGACATCTTCTCCGGTGATCACTACTTCCCTCTCTTCAGCACACCACTTCGTTTCTCTGAAGTTGTCTTCTCGTAATTATCTGCTGTGGAGGACGCAGATGGTTCCGTTTCTGTCCGGGCAAGGGTTACTTGGATACATCGACGGTTCTCTGCCCTGCCCGTCGGATGTGTCGCCTGTTACGCCGCCTGCTGCTGATGCGTCGGATGCTGCCTCCGTCGCTCCTCCTCCCGCTGCTGTTCCGCCGTCGACCACTGCTTGGCAGCGTCAGGACCATGCTATTTTGTCTCTCTTGATCTCCTCGCTTTCCGATGACGTGATGCACTTGGCGTTGGGGAAGGAGACTGCTCGGCAGCTTTGGCTCCATATTGAACAAGCACTGGGTTCTGCGACGAGAGCTCGTGCACTCAGCCTTCTTGGGCAGTTGCAGTCCTTACGTCAGGGTGATGCGTCGGTTGCCGACTACCTCGGCCGTGCGCAGCTTCTCATTGAAGGTCTCACGCTGGCAGGACGTCCGGTGTCTTTAGACGATCAAAACCTCTATATTTTTAGGGGTCTTCGTCCGGAGTTTCGCCCGTTGGTCGCCGGTCTGACGCGAGGTGCACCAGTGTCGCTTGCAGAGCTTTCGGATTTTCTGGTTGCACAAGAATTCATCTGTGCAGACGATGCTGGTGTGGCGGCTCCGGTTGCAATGGCGGCTCGTCGCGGTGGCGGTGGCAGAGGTGGCCAGCAGTATGCTTCGCGT
>NXFB01001059.1:27520-40306 GCA_002525835.2 Ipomoea batatas
GCCAGCGCGGTCGTGGCCGTGGCCGGCGATCGGCCGTTCGGTGTCAGATCTGTAATTCGGCCGGCCACTCTGCTCTCTCCTGTTTCCGGCGGTATAATGACGCGCCAGGCCCTCAAGCTCACGCTGCCTACTCTGCGGATGGAGCTGATTCTGTAGCCTCGCACCATTGGTTCCCTGACACAGGCGCATCCAATCATGCCACACCGGATCATTCTGTAATGTCATCAGCTGCTGATTACAATGGTTCAGACACGTTGCGAGTCGGAAACGGAATAGGTTTGCCTATATCTTGTGTTGGTACTGCTTCGTTAGCCACTTCTAATCGTTTGTTTCGCATGTCTGATGTTTTGTGTGTTCCTGGGTTGTCAATGTCATTACTATCAGTTCAAAAATTTGCGAAAGATAATAACGTCTTTTTTGAATTTTATTCTGATTGTTTTGTTGTGAAGGATCGTTCCACCAAGGAGGTCCTGTTTAGTGGTCCGGCTTCGGGCGGTCTTTATTCCTGGCCTACTTTTCGTCAGTCTCCTGCTGCGTTTGTTGCTCGTGTTTCTTCCTCCGTTTGGCACAATAGGCTGGGTCACCCTCATGATCGGGTTCTTCGTCAAATTTTGAATACTAGTCTAGTTAGTTCTCCAAGTGTTAGTCATTCGTTGTGTTATGCGTGTCAGTTAGGGAAATCCTCTCGATTCCCTCTGCCGCGAGTTGAGTCTGTTAGTTCGCATATTTTAGAGTTGCTGTATACTGATATTTGGGGCCCTGCGCCTGTTCTTTCTTCTAGTGGAAATAAATATTTTGTTCTCTTTGTTGATAATTTTACTCGTTATGTTTGGTTCTTTCCCATGCGTGCCAAAACTGACGTGTATGCTATTTTTGAACACTTTCGGTGTCAAGTTGAGCGCATGTTTAATCGTAAGATCATTTCGATTCAGTCTGATTTGGGGGGAGAATATAAAAAATTGCATACACGGTTTTCTGCTCTTGGTATTAATCACAGGCAATCCTGTGCTTATACTCACGAGCAGAATGGTCGGGTAGAACGTCGTCACCGCCATATAGTTGAAACTGGTCTAGCTTTGATGGCTCAGGCCTCCGTTCCTACCCGTTTCTGGGATTTCGCGTTTGAGACCGCTGTTTATCTGATCAACAAAATGCCTACTCGTGTCTTGCACAATGATAGTCCTCATTTTCGTGTGCATAGGTCTGCTCCTTCTTATTCTTTTCTGCGTGTCTTCGGCTGTTTGTGTTATCCCCTATTGCGTCCTTATAATAAAAATAAGTTGCAATATCGTTCTGCTCCGTGTGTCTTTCTTGGCTATCCGGTTTCTTTTCGTGGCTATCGATGTTTGGACCTGCACACTAACAAGGTATTTATTTGCCGCCATGTGCGGTTTGATGAATCTGTTTATCCGTTTTCTGCTTCTGTTCGTACTCAGGTGTGTGGTTCGCAGTTGGTGGAGCCGTGGGGTGTTGGCAGCGTTCGTGTGGTCTCTCCAGGTGTGCCCGGTGGCCTCAGTCCGATGGTGCCTTCCTCTCCAGTTGTGAGTACCTCTTCTAGCTCTCACACGGTCACTGATTCACCGGGTGTCGCGGCTGTTTCTGCTCGACAGCCTCGGCGTCGTGCTGAGCGTCCTTCGGATCCCTCGCATGTTATGGTCACACGGAGTCGTGCGGGTCCTGAAACCCGCTTTGAGGCCTTGGTTTCACAGGTTGGTCATCCTGAGCCGACGTGCTACTCTCAGGCTGTTCTTTATCCCGAGTGGCGTGAGGCTATGGACCAGGAGTTCAACGCTCTTCTGCACAATCACACGTGGCGCTTGGTTCCGTTCTCGCCCGGCATGAATGTGGTTGGCTGTAAATGGGTGTTTCGGACCAAGCGGAAGGCTGATGGTTCCATCGAGCGGCATAAGGCTCGGCTTGTTGCAAAGGGCTTCAACCAGGTCGCTGGTCAGGATTTCTTCGAGACGTTCAGTCCGGTGGTTAAGCCTACCACAGTTCGGTTGCTATTGTCGTTGGCCGTGTCTCAAGGTTGGACTGTTCGGCAGTTGGATGTGCACAACGCCTTTCTCAATGGCACTCTTGGTGAAACTGTGTACATGCGGCAGCCTCCAGGTTATGAAGATACGGCGTCTCCAGGCCATGTCTGTTTGTTACAATGGTCTCTGTATGGCCTGAAACAGGCCCCTCGTGCCTGGTTTGACCGTCTTCATACTTTTCTGGTTTCGGTAGGCTTTACTCCCTCAAAGACTGATGTTTCCCTCTTTATTTATTCAAGTGGCTCGGCATGTCTTTACTTGCTTGTGTATGTTGACGACATATTAATCATGGGATCTGATCCTGCTTCTGTGACTAGTTTGGTTGTCAAGATGGGTGCTGAGTTTAAAATTCGTGATATGGGTCAACCGTCTTTCTTTCTGGGAATTGAGACTGTTCAGCTTCAGGATGGATTGTTGCTCTCCCAGCAGCGTTACATGCGTGACATCTTAAAACGTGCTGGTATGGTTGATTGTAAGCCGTTGGTCACGCCGGTCTCTCTATCTTGAACTGATGATGGTTCTTCTGTGCCTTATGCGGATCCTACGCAGTACCGGAGTTTAGCTGGGGCGCTTCAGTACCTTACTGTGACCAGGCCGGATTTATCGTTTGCTGTGAACAGGTTGTGTCAGCATATGCATGCGCCTTCTACTCTGCACTGGACGATGCTCAAGCGTGTTCTTCGGTATGTCAAAGGGACCTTGCATCTTGGTCTTCGGATTTGTAAGTCCGCCTCTGTTGCTATTCATGCCTTCTCTGATTCGGATTGGGCTGGTGATCCGGTTGATCGCAAGTCTACCAGTGGTTATGCAGTTTTTCTTGGGCGGAATCTGGTCTCGTGGGTTTGTCGGAAGCAGCGTACTGTGGCGCGTTCTTCGACTGAGGCTGAATACAAGGCGTTAGCTGATGTGTCTGCTGAGGTCACCTGGCTGGTTTCTCTTCTGACCGAGCTTGGTTTAGCTCCTGAGGTATCTCCGTCACTATGGTGTGATAATCTCGGCGCCGCCTATTTATGTGCTAATCCGGTGTTTCATGCTAGGACCAAGCATGTCGAGATTGATTATCATTTCGTGCGTGACAAGGTTGCCAAGAAACAGTTGCAAGTGCATTTTATTTCTACGAAAGACCAGCTGGCTGACATATTTACTAAACCTCTCCCAGGTCCTCGCTTTCAGTTTATTCGGGACAAGCTTAATGTTGCTGCTTCTCAACCTTGCGCTTGAGGGGGAGTGTTAGGAGTTATATAGTAGTAGTTCATTAGGACTCTTCTATGTATTACTATATTATCTGTGTACGTTACTTATGGTTTATTCATTCAATACATTCAGACTTACCTTCCTCATCGTTTAAACTTTCAAGGCAAAATATTAATAGAATAGGGAGTGATTAGCCATGCTTGATATACAAATGATTGATATGTCATAAATGCGCATTTTCTTTAATTAGCCATGCTTTTAGCCGGAAAAAACGGTCAATTTTTTATTTTTTTTTATAAATATTTATAGTTTGAAAGGGTGTGAATCTAATCTCTAATTTTGGTAGTTTTTATATGTTCCTTGTGATGGACGTAATTACTTACACAATGCAAGCAATCCAAAGCTGTCATCCATATACAAATCCTTACTCTCCGGCTCTCCGCGTTCGTTATGCCTATACATATATAGATACCTTTGTCCTTTTAAACTTTTTTTTTTTTTCAAAATAAAAATAATAAGAATAATGCTATTTTTGTTTCTTAATATCTACTCACTTCTTGACATGACAATAAAATTATTTTTATTCATTGACTATCATGAATTGACTAATCCCACATAACATTAAAAAAGAAAATTATATTTTATTAATCAAATATAAAATGAACCAATCAAATATGTCACTAAAACCTTATATATGTAAACTTTATCTAAATAGCTTGTAATTAAATTAATCAATTAAATTGAAGAACTATGATACTTTAAAAAAAAATCATATTATATGATACAAAAGCCTAATTTAATAACATTTTGCATTTGATATATTTGTGGATTTGTTGCGTGCGCAACAGGGGAAAGATATAGGATGGCAGTATGCCACATGGGAACATATAGTTAGGCATTGTATAATGATTTGTTTGACTTTGTATTGTAAAATGATATGATTTTCGTGCTTCCGAGTTGCAAATTAGATCTGTCAACTCTTGTCTCAGAATCTCAGATGCAAAGAATTGGTAAGCCTTTAGTTAGTTGTGATTGTTGAATAAAGGACACTTTAAAATGGGAAATATCATTTCTTTACCTTTAGTTATGAAACTACAACTAGTCAACTATTTAATCCTTCTAGCCACCACGCAGTAGTAATTTTACTTAATGGACTGTTAAGTTACAGTGATTTACCATTTCACTATTTTGTCAGGGTTTGAGAGCGAAAATTTTTTGCCTTTTGTGATAATTTATTCTTGAACCAGGGTCCACTTTACATTGTGGGATTTGTGGACATTGGTCAAAAATTACATTCAAATTATGTTTGCAGTTAACATATTATGTGTCTGAAAATAAATTGAAGGCACCCTACATAATATATTAAGTATTAACTACAACACATTATATATGTTATCTACATGCACATAATATATTAACTGTAGGCACATAATATGTACTAAAATGACATTATTATGTGTCTGCAGTTAACATATTATATACATATTATGTGCCTATAGTTAACATATTATGTGTCTATACTCTATAGTTAATATATTATATGTGTCTCTAATATATTTATATGCACATAATATGTTAAATGTATACACATAATTTTTGTATAAAGATTCACAATGCAAAATAGGCATGGATATATAGTATAACAATTGGCCTTTGGTGGGTAAGGCTTTGGTTGTAACTGGAGTTGGAATTTGGGTAAGTACATTACTCCATATACTATTGTAAAATGTTCAATGTTTAGTCCATGCATTATAAATTATTAAATTTGATTAATTTAATCAATGTATTACTAGTGGCACCCGGTGTCCCGGTTAACACTCCCACATGGATGATGGGAGTGAGTTCGAGCCTTATTGGAGGCAATTGTTGACTCTTTGTGCTTCAGTAGGTTGAGAAAGTAGCTATGAACATATACTATATTGTAACCGAGTCAGTAGTACTCAAAAAAAAAAAATTATTAACGTTGTTAGTTAAACCATTAAATATACTTTTTTTTTTCTGTTCATAAACTACTTTCTCAACCTACTGAAGAACAAAGAGACATCACCTCCCGTATACAGGGAAGAGTTTGATTCCACTGGACCACAAGGCCCTTGGCAAACCATTAAATATACTGAAGTGTCTAAATTACATGACGATATCGGATAAAATTTCCGCAAACAACTCCATTGGATCTTTTCGGGTTCAATGAAAAATTAATGACCTATAATAATTGGAGTGTTTCGTTGTCTTCCAATAGATATATTTATAGAAATACCAAAACTACTATCTCCGTCGATTTGTTAAGAAATTAGTTGAAAATGATAACATAATCTGATTGGAGTTGATGATTTTATTAAACCAAAGTCCATCACGGAATTAGGTTGTTGGGGTAAAATTAGTAATGGACACAATTATTAAATAAATTAGATGTTGTATTCAAAAAAAATAAATTAGATGTTGAGCCACAAGTGTTCTTTCGATGTGTAAGAAATAATATTGAAAATTGAGCTCAAATTCATACCCATGAGAGCTATTATAAATTCGTCAAATTATGCTATGGACCCGGATTCAGGTCCATATTCACAATTTAAAAACTCTATGTTCATAATTTTAGATCTCAATATACAAAATTACATTACTTAATATTCACAATTCTTAAACTTTATATTCACAATTTTGTTGTATATATTCAAAAATTGTGTTATACTATTGAATATAGAGTTTTGAAATTGTGGACATAAAGTTCAAAAATTGTGAAGATAGAGTTCAAAAATTATGAACATAAAGTACTAAAATTGTGAACATGAACATGAGTCCATCTTGCAAGGTGGATTGAGGTCCATGGCATAACAACCGTATAAATTCTAGATAAATTAAGCATGTTGTCCAAGACTAAGAAAGTCAAGTACTCGTTGAGAAGATAATGATGTTTAAAGGAGAACTAAGATCTTCAATTTATAATATTTTGCGGCTGAAAATAGCGAGAAAAGAATGAACCACAAACTCCAAACCACCCATTTATCCCTTCTTTCCATTATTTACGCATTGAACTCTATACTTTATGTATTCCCACGCTTTGGCCTAAACTTTCCCTCTTCTTCACCTTATTGGCTTATACCCCATTTATGTAGTCTTTGCACTCTCATCTTCTTAACTTTGATCCTTAGCCTAATTCACTCCCCTAGCTCTCTTGCATTCTTACATTTTTTTTTTTGAATACTACTAACTCTATTAGAATGCTGTTCATAACTACTTTCTCAACCTATTGAAGCACAAGAGTTAGTATTGCCTCCACTGAGGCTCGAACCCACCACCTCCCCTATAAAGGGAAGGGTTTGATGCCACTAGTCTTGCATTCTTACATAGGTTACCAAACCTTGCTCATGAGTTCCAATCATCTTTCCGACCTAATTAATCTCTAAACCTTCAGGGTCCAATCGACTTTGGACCACACCCCATTCCCCTGTAATGGTCCAATCGACTTTGGACCACACACCATTCCCCTGTAATGTAATACATTCAGAATAGAAACTTGATTGCATTTTTTGGGCAAAAACAGAAATTACTCTAATCTGACAGCTATTATACTAATTTCTTGTATAACTACAAAACATTCATTAATGGAACTCTATTATTTGTCTATATCCGGAAATTAATCCTAAACTCCAAGGTAGTCGGTAGAGGTGGTAAATGGGCCGGCCCACATAGTTTGAAAATTATAAGTTGTTTGCAATTTGGATAGACGGATGAAGAAATTTAAACAAAAATTTTAATTTTGTGGATTTGAAGAAGAAATAGAATTACAAAAAATTAATTAGGAATAATGGTCAAGTAGCCGTCGTTATACGGTGGACCATGGTTGACAATGCATTGTAGACCATGGTCACAAAACGACGTCGTTTTAGTAAGTGGAAGAAACTGCGGCCGTAAGTCGTAACGGAACTCCGTAACTGATACTACAGTTCATCTAAAAAAATACTGTCTCACATTTGTTTTTATATTATCGAATGAAACTATAATTATATCGAAATGTAACTGCAGTTGTGTTGAAATGTAACTACCGTGTATATGAACTGAAAAGTGGAAAATAGAGTATGAAAGAACAATTTCAATACCTCAAATTATTAACATGAACATTAGATTATTCAATTTCTTATAAGGTGTCAATTTTGAATTGTGAACATTCAGTATGTAAATTGTAAATATTTAGTTGTGAGCATTCAGTCTGTAAATTGTGTATTTTGGATCCGAGTCCACCTTAGGGTACCCAGAATAATTTGCCAACTAGTGGTCACTAGGCCTAGCCCAACTAGGCTGTGGGCCAGGCCACTGCCCAGTGGGATATGGGCTGGGCTAGGATAATCCATGGGCAATTATGCTCATTCAGTCATTTGGCACTCTGCTTCAAGAGTTCAAGGTGATACCTAAAGGCCATAACTTCCAGATACTCAATTCAAAAATGAAAAGAAAACATAGATGCTAGAAGAGCATTATGATGGGATTGTCTCAATCCTTGAGTATGTACACAAAAGATGCAAAGGGTTATAGATTTCTGATTTAATACATATGCCTAAAGCGTGTTTCATTGAAGCACTTGCTAGTATCTGATAAGGTTATGTTGGATATTAACATATAGATCTGACAAAATTCTATGGCATTTACAGAGAACTCAAAGCACAAAGGATGCATAACATCCCTAAAAGACGATATTTTGTATGGTACTTACAGAGAACTTAAAGCAGAAAACAAGTTATTGTGGAAGGGATCTGAGATGTGTTCCAAGAGGTTCTGCAAAGGGCCTTTACCAGTAACAGCTGCTTGAGTGTAAAAGCCTAACCAGGCAACCATAGCTAACCGCCCGTTTTTAATTTCTTTCACCTTTAAATCTTCAAATGCCACAGGGTCCTTGGATAGATTCAGAGGATCAAAAAGAATGCCTCCAGGATAATTTATATCACCTGGCAAGTAAATTCCCAAAGGTTCTAATGCTTCAATCCCACAATATCTGGCATATTCCGGGCCAACCTAGGCGACATGTATCAAAAAATACGTGACAATTATAAACTGTGCATGAGTTCTGTAAAGACGGGAAGACAAACGTGTAAATTTCTATATTTTGCCATGTGTGTACAAAGCACATAAATACAATATGTCAATATACATACATACATGTAGTATGTATGTATGTGTAGTGTGTGTATAGAGAAAACAGGGCTGGCTTTGTCTAAGGCTTCTGGGAATTTTGGTAGTAGCTTCAGTTTCAAGTTTGAGAAGATAACCAATGCAATAATCTCTCATATTGTAGGACTTGTAGCTCAGAAAAAATAGGCTACCCAAAAAAACTAGGTAAGAACAAATTAGGCAGATATTTGGATGATAATTGTCCAACCCTTAGTATATCCCCATAGATACAACCAAAAAAAAAAAATCTCATCTGGTTGAAGTCTAGTTTTTTCTAGCTAGTCATTACAAGAGTGGATTTTACAACAATGTCATTCCAAAATTTATTTACCCTCTAGTGACTAGTGGATAAATTCTTCAGCAAGGTCACAAATCATAGAACAAAGCATTGTGTCTCCAAAAATTTCATGCCATTGTTTCATTTCACTAACCTATCATATGCCATATAATTCAAGGAAAATGAGATTGGGACCAAAATTTCACGGCTAAATGAGATTAAAAATGATGCAGTTTGAAACTTGAAGCTAAGAGGCATGTAGACTCCACTGATTCAGTAAACCATTTACTCTGTGCCTAAGCATAAACAGAAAGAAACATAAAATTTCAGCTTTTATTTGTTATAACCCAACCCAAATTTGATCATGTTGCCCCCTCTCTCCAAGAAGCCTTTTGGTTTATCTATTATATATATTGCATTTTCATTCTTATGCTTGCTTAGATTCCCATGACTTTAGTTCACATTTCTTGTTTATTTTTGATAAGTTAAATTCATTTATGTCTATATTTTTCATTTCTTTATAAAGCAATGATAATTAATTTATAATATAAGAAATAAAAGTTAATTCATCTTAAACAATTTACTAGAAATTTTGGTTTGGATGACTTAAAATTAAAAGAGAGAATTATAATCACTAACCAAATTGAAGGAGATAGCATGCAGTTTCTTAAGTAGTGTTGTTGATATGGGTACATGATATGCATGCTAAGGAATGAGAGAATTTTTATGATGAGCCTCACACTAGGCCACTAGGGTATAAAAGATGACATTAGTTTTATTTCGTTTCTACAAGGGGTTATGAATGACCACCATACATATCTAGTGAGACCCATATGACTCTCTCTGTCTCTGCATTATTTTGGATAGAAAATAACTTCAATATCATAATTAATAGGTACTTTGACCTTTTCGAGTAAATCCCTGTGTGGAACACCATAAGCGTTAAATGCTTCCTATGAAAAATTGTTTTCCTAATAATTATCTATTGTTTGGTTTCCATCAAAATAATCTCATTGAATTCTTTTAGAAAAATGTCTTATGGAATTATCTTCCTGTATGTCATTTGTGTCAAATGTTACAGTACACCAAACACGGGGAAATGTAATCTTTTTTCTTGAAAATTGACTAATTTTAGTATCTAGTCATTTCCATGTCATTAGCATCCATAGAAATTTTATAGCATTCATTTGATTTTTCTGGTATTTACCTTAGCAATTTGCCAAGAAAGTTCATCCCAAATACAATTCATTTATGATTTACCTCATTATTATAATGGGGGCCAGGGAGAACGGAGGGGGCATAATAGAAATGGAGATTTGCACTAAGCACACGAACTCTCTGGTATCACACAAGTTCCAAATCACTGGTCCAAGGAATCAAATGAGTGAAAGTTACCTTCAACTCTACAGTTAAACAACTGCAATGCGATAAAACCTTCCTGACTGGACTTTGCAAGTTTAAAAAGTTTAACAGATTCAGGAAACAATATTACTATATTAGGATACACTTACCATCAGAAGAGCTTGGCAAACAGCTATGACAAAGACCCCTTGGCTTCCAGCAAAATGGAATCCTGGGATCCCTAAGTAGTCAAGTGTGTCTCCCTAACAAAAGATTATAAAAGAGGAAGCATGGTCGTTAAAATGTAAGATTCAAAATCCTAGGAAGAAAAAAATGATTTGCAATGAAAAGGTATTATTATGCCCACACATATATCTAAAATAAAAATTTGGACAAAAAAACTTCTTGTTATGCCAAGGATTAGCGAAAGTTGCAATACAATTGATACCTTTAGTTTTGAATAGCCCACACGCCACCAAACAGGTTCTACAAATTGAAATGCTCCTGTCAGGGCTAACAGTTCTGGAATCAATGCACCAAGAGCAGCGAGCATAGCCCACCGTGCATGCAATATCTCAAAACTGCAATTTTATTATGTTATAAAATTTGCAGCACACAGTAGTGATTCTTCTGTCTCAGGTCACACAGGGAAGAGAGGTATCAGAAAGTATACAAAACACCATCTCTTTGACTGAATTACTTGGAAACTGTTCTTTTGAATACATATTTCTACCTAATAGCACAAGAAAAAAATCAATTCGAATGGTGGATATAGTCGACCGTATGTCCTCTGCATTCATATTTTGGAAAGGGAGAAGGAAACCATAAATGGTGTGAGGTCTTTTGTGTTCTTTGAATATGAGAGAGGCAAAAATGATTTAGAAAATTTTAATTACTTTAGTAAATGGCATGACATTACAGTTAAAAAGTAATTCGGAGGGCATTGCAGAAAAAATTAGCAAGAAACTGCCAATATTAGTAAATATAGCAAAGAGAAAATTACACTTTTGGTCCTAGAACTGTTGGGGTCTTGTAAATTTCAATCCACGACTTTAAAAACTAACAATTCAATACCCTAACCAAAGGGTTGCTTCCGACAAAACTGGAAACATAGACTACTATGCATTAATGAGATTAAGGAAGGACTGTTCAAGATCGGAACTGGAAAGAGCCAATTTACTGCTTTATATCAAACACAAACCCGATAAATCCACTTCGTGGAAAGATGCGAGTTTGCAGACGACCAAGATGTTGATTCTATGAGGGACTGAGCAAAGATGACTGCTTTATTGTTGTACAGATTGATTCAAAGAGGTTATACTAGCTTAACAAAGACCCTCAGGTGTCCGGCAACCTTTGTGGCGGCGGCGGCCTTTTTCCTTGATGCGTCTTCTTTAATGAGAGTCTTTGTTAAGCTAGTAAAGATGTTTGAATCAATCTGTACAATAATAAAGCAGTCATCTTTGCTCTGTCCCTCACACAGAATCAACATCTTGGTTGTCAGCAAACTTGCATCTTTCCACGAAGTTCATGGATTTATCGGATTTGTGTCTGATATTAAGCAGTAAATTAGCTTTTTCCAGTTCCGATCTTGAGCATCCCCTCCTTAATCCCATTACATAGTAGACTACATTTCCAGTTTCACCGGAAGCAACCCTCTGCTTCAGTTCTTGAATTTTCCACTTTTTTCACCTGGAATGACCGTATTGCCCCCTGAATTAAACAAATTAAAATGGATTAAAAGATTCCAGCGACAATTGGCCGGCAATTTTGGCCGAATGGACCAAAATTGATAAAAATTGAATAATTAGGATACTAAATTGTTAATTTTTAAAGTTATGGATTGAAATTAAGACCCCAATAGTCATAGGACCAAAAGTGTAATTTTTTCATATGGCAAATATGTTACAAAATAAATATTAGTGACAACAATATTCTTAAAAGCCTCAAAAAATCCTATTGATTACACATTACCAACAGGAAACAACAAGATCAATGTATTTCTTATGTTGCTAAGAGATATAGAAACAAATGCCAAGCTGTAAAAAGACCACACAATGTGAAATGAATAAATAAAAAAGTAAATAACCATGACTATACATGCTGGCAACAGGTAAGTATGTATATATAGAAAAATTACTTTTACCTCACCTCAAGAAAATAACACTCTAAAATATCTTTACTTTATTTCCATTTCTTGGTCACTTCCCCCCAATTACCTACTCCTCCCTATCCTATATCTGGTAAAATTTGGGGTCTAGTTATATTCTATACACATTTGGAGGAAACTGGTGAGTTTCTGTATCACAAGTGACTGAAGGAGATTAAAAGGGCTTGAGGCGAGGAGGAAGAGGTATCTTTAGTTTCATCATTGAATGGCTCAGTTGCTCAGCTCCTTTAAAAATTAAGTAAATCAAGCACAGATAGATTTAGCTGAGTCAAACCAAAACACACTTCTAAAGTTCTATGTTAAGGAAAACACTGTGTGAACAAAAACATGACTCACCTATTTGTAAATCTAAACTAAATCATTGAAGGTTCGGCCATAAATGCATGCTACATGCAAATGGCCAAACCCAGTCCCAAATGCAAACTTCAAATTGGAACCTATGTTTACATCAGTCAATGCATAGTGCATAGTCCTTTGCATAAGACAGGAAAGAAATTGAAAATTGGAGATCTAGGTGTTCTTTGCAACAAAAAAGGAGCTTGTGCATAATATACTTAAATAGGGCGTTTGGTTTAGGTTAGATCATATAACTCTGAAAATGTGAA
>NXFB01001062.1:5848-16439 GCA_002525835.2 Ipomoea batatas
TGGCCGCCAGGAAAACCTTCCGTTTCGATCACCCCATTTCTGTTGGATCCTTCCCCTCTCTCTCTCTATCTCTATCTCTTTCTGTCTCTCTCTCTCTCTCTCTCTCTCTGGAATTTTGCTTGCGCTGGTGGCTTTTTGGCTGCGGTTAGGCTGGCTTTTGCTTAGTGTGTCAGCTTTGGAGCAAGTGTCAAAGTGGAAATAATGTTATGAGAAGAGGGGCAATCCCAGTAAAAGACAAAATAATCTAACTTTTTGAAAAACAATATTTCTTAACGTGTGTATCCAATATTTCCTGTGTTCTGTCTTTTCTCTTCTCTTCTCTCTCTCTCTCTCTCTTTTTTTTTTTATATAATAAATTTCCTCGAAATTATTCTTGGCTGCCATCATCATTGGTTAATAAGAAGGTTTTACATGAATCACCTAACACTCATACGCTCAGAAATTACGATGTTGTCCCTTGACCGGATTCCCCACTTCGAAGATGATGTTTTCCGATACAACTATAATCAAATTGATCAGCCAATTGACTTAAAAATCACATAGTTCTAATAAGTCGTCTAATCTTTTTGGTTTGAATAGGACAGTTATAAACAACTTATGTTAGTTTATCTCATGATTATCTATGGACTATAATTACAATACGATATGTATTTGGTGTGCACTTTCGAGTAATAGCTACTATTTTAGTTGTAACTCAAAAAAGATGTTGTTCTTCATTGTGCTTGAGGATGTGTTGACCAGCCTCGAGAATAATTATGCTTAGTACATAAGTAAATCATTTAGGATCACGATGTATAATTTACTAATTATAGTCAAATCACGTTATTAGCGTTTGTTTAAATTATTAATTCACCGGAAACCGCAAATATAATATTAGGGTTTTGATTTGTGGCCACGCATGTGGTCGGCTTAGTTGTTGGTCATTGTCTTAAAATTAATAAAAATTAGCAAAATTACTTTAAATTTAAATAATAAACCTAACGAATAAAATAAATAGTTAATTAAGTCTCATAAGAGAGGTAGGTGTGGGGGTAAATGTGTAAATTCAATTGATGCATAAAAAGGATGGAAGACAGCGCCGAGGTAGGGTGAATGTACTTACCAGGTTGAGGGGGGCGGCTTGGCCGGTGGGTCGGAGCCACTCGGAGTGGTCTTTATTCGTCACACGACACAAAATTCTCAATTACATAGGGCCCACGTGTGTCATGCATCAATTTCTCCTCTTTTTTTTCCTCTAATTCTCATATAAGTGCCCATTTGGATTATTCTCTTCGCCTTGGATACCATATTATGTATATGCGCACATATCATGTATGCACAAAAGTCACAAAACTTGATCATGAAGGAGTGATTGGAGCAGAAAGGATCGTGCAAGTGTATCGTGAACAGAATCAGGTGACGGACTGGTCAGACTTTTGCTTATTGGAGAGACAAACTGGATCGAGTTTAACGAGCGTTCGGATGTAAAAATCGAGTTGTTTTTTTTACCAAATTGGTGTTTGTACGCAATGCTTCGTTTTGTCTGCCACTTAGTTGTGGCTCTTGTTTTGGGTTCCCACACCCCTTGTTTCCCAAAAGAAAAAAAAAATACTCCATAAAAAGGTGTGATTGGATGAGTTTAGCAAGTCACAAATTTTTATTCTTATCAACACTCTTAATCAAATACGTTACACAGTTTAAGCCTTAATAGTGTGATTATCTTTTTCTTGTGAAGCAAAATTTATCCAATGCACACCCACAAATAATAAGTGCAGGTTTGAAATGTCTTTTCGCGAAATTGGAACTAACACTTTCTCATAAGGTTCAAGTCCCAACTCTAGTTCAATCTTCAAACTATTTACAAACCATGAGTTGCGTGCTTGCTAGTTTAAAATCACAACCAAATTGTTATTCTCCCACATGAATTTTATGGGACTGTTGGAATGATAGAATTAGGGGAAAGAAATTGTAATTTCGTGAAAAAATAATAAGGTAAAATTCAAATTTCATTATTTGGTAGACATAAATATAATTGTTACGAATTGAAAGGGAAAATGTATAAATACTTATAAAATGCCCATGTATAATAATAATAATAATAATAATAATAATAATAATAATAATAATAATTTTTTTTGAAATATAATAATAATAATAATAATAATAATGGTAAAATTGTAATTTACTATGGAATTCCAATTCCACAACTTATGGAATTGTAATTCCTTATGAGAGCTTAGGAATTGCAATTTCCTCTAACCAAATAACCAAATAATGAAATTTTTATTTCATAAAATTTGATATGAATAGAATTACAATTCCATCATACCAAACATCACATTAAAGTAGTTGTATTCAGATTGCTCAAACTCAATACTTCTAGTTAAGCTAAAAGAGGTTCAAGTCACACTCAATGGTAAAGAATTACTACATATTTACAGTATGGTGATTGGTAAAAGTTAAGGGCCTGTTTACCAACAGAAAATTGTTTTCTGTTTTCTGTTTTCTGTTTTCATTCTCTGTTTTTCATTTTCTGTTTTCAATTTTTCAGTTTTGAAAACTTGTTTACTAGTACTGATTTTCGAAATTCATTTTCCACTTAGTTAATTATATACTTTATATATATACACACAAAATTAAAATAAATAAAACGACTAGCAATTAGTTAAGAGTAAGTTATAAAACGACTAGCAATTAATTAAGACTAAGTTATGTCATGATAAAATGTTATTACAAAACATTACAAATAAAATGGAGTACATCATCAATTATTATAATTTGCCCATATTGCATTCGCAATGTCTTCACGCACTTGTAGTATTTGATGTTGTTGACTCATATCTAATTGTACGGTATCATTTCCAAGTCCACTAGTGCTTCCACCATCATTTCCAACTCCACTAGTGCTTCCACCATTATCATCCAAAATCATATCTTGTATGTCGTACATGCTAGCTAATTGATCATCCACATCTTTCAATCGTATGAAATTGTGTAATGCACAACATGCAATAGGGATTTGGCTTTGTCTAACCAATGGGTAAGCGTTAATGGACTTTAGAATTGGAAATTTCGCCTTTAAAAGTCCAAAGCATCTCTCAATCACATTCCGCAATGATGAGTGTCGATAATTAAATAGAGCTTGCTTATTTCGTATTCGTCATTGGCCACGAAACTCATTCAAGTGATAGGCTTCCCCGCGGTATGGTGCCAAAAAACCAGGTACATTTGGGTAACCAGCATCAACAACGTAGTAATGACCTATTAATTCAAGAAATTGACTATACTTAAAGAAGTACTATTAAATTGATTTAAATTAAATTTGAATACGCTAAATTAATGGATACGCTAAGTTAATAAATAATTTTAATTAAGTATAATCGAATGTTCAAACCTTCGGGTGGCAGGGGAAACCCACTTTCAGGCTTTGAAAGTGCATCTAAGAATATGCGAGAATCATTTCCATGTATCCTCGCATGCATCCACAGTGTTTGTAAGTGAGTTGTATGTTACCCCCGTATGAGAAATCAACTCAGAAAATTGCCTATACATCAATTTCAGCCGGCTACACTTTCCTTTAAGTTTAGTCATCCCGTAACTGATACCAACTGACACCATCATCTCCCGATCAATATCACTCCAGTCTGAAGGTTTTAGTGAAAGCAGTCCGGAGAGAACATTGAAAGAGAGAACCAATTCAATGAGCACATAAAATAGCTAAAAACCTGCTTCATAATATGTTTTAAACCAAGCAGCACATATTCTTTTAAATTCCTACTGGCAGGGTCAATCTATGTAAGAAGTCAGTGGGTTGGATTTCCATTCCCATTCCCCTTAAATGTACAAACATATAGGTATGAAAGCCTGTTTCTTAACGAAGAAAATCCACAAGACAGTTTAATTAAAGTTTTCAAAACAAATAACAAAACCACATTCCAGAAAAGCCACTTTTACTTTAAAAAAANGATGGGCCTTGGCCCATTAGGCAACTTCAATTCTTTTCCAACTTGTATTCTTCCTTGTAATTCCCTTTTCTTCCAGAACTTGTCCAAAATGTTCCAATATTCTTCCTTTGTTGTTCCTTGTAGATAATACAGCACTTGGACAATATAACACACAAACAATTCCCAATTTCACTAGGATACAGAAAATAACCTTCAAAACAACTAGAATAAGGGGTGAATAATTGTACAAAATAGCAGATATCAGCCATTGGTGCTTTCATTGAGAGCCGAGATCAGATCTCAGGCTAAAATCACAAAATCAAAAAACCACTTAGTTCATCTCATCACTATCAATAGCATCATGGATCCTCAGCATCAATGCGCAACGGTCCAACTCCTCAGCATTGATGGCCAACGTTCAGCTCCTCAGCATTGATGACAGACGTTCAGCTCCTCAGCATTCAATACCTCGGGTATTGATGTCCAACGGTCACTGAACTGAAAGGAATAAAAAGGCTCACAACCACATAGTGAGGGGGGACACTTCTTACACTTCTTACTAGGCAATACATACTACACTCACTTGTACATTGAGCACTGCACTCAAATACTCAACATTGTATTGACATACTCATTCAAATAATATACCGGTAACACATTATTACCGTCAATATTAATAAAAACAATATGCCAAACTTTAACTTCCCGCCCAAAATACTCTTATAGTATTAATGTTTGCATAATATTGTAAAATATAGTAATACAATTCCTATCCATAATGCAATTGTACATTAAAATATGGTAATACAATTCATAATAAAATATATTCTTCCATATGTTCCTATACGTAATACAATTATAGATTAAAATTACTAATCGTAATAATATAGTACATATATTTCCATGCAATGCAATCTATAATATTAATAAAAACAATATTCTCAATTTTTAACTTCCCACCCAAAACACTCATATACTATTAAGGTTATATTAAAAACGGTAATACAATTAACTTCTCGCCCAAAATACTCCTATACTATTAAGGTTATATTAAAAACGGTAATACAATTCCTATTATTTGTAAGGTTATAAAATCTTTCCTACATTCCTATTCGTAATAATAAACTACATATATTTCCCTACAATGTGATATAACTCAACCCGCAAGGCGGTTCATTTTGGGATTTGAGTTAGTTGTGCAAACTCACTTCCCAAACCAATGTGGAACAAAAGCTACTTGAAAGCTTTTTCTCTCCATTTTTCTAACTCAAATGAGTCAACTTTGAGAACCAATTTCTCATTCACTCATTATCATTTTTTAGCGTAAAATATATCAATATTTTTGTCTAATTACTAAGAACCCGAATCCACTTTGACCCGACCTAAATCGAAAGTAGAATCCACATATATTTGTACCACAATATAGCCACTAAAATGTCATTTTATGCTATTTTTTCCAACAGTTATTTGTCCAAAGAATATTAACGCTCTACGGTGAACCAACAATCACTCAACTAACTATCACATTACTCTCAGGTGCATTTTTCTCTAATATAGTTTTACTTATTGAATATCAAAATATAAATGTACCTCAAAATCTTGCAATAACTAACCGACAAGTAATTCAATTAATGATATATAATGCAATGTAAATTATCTACATATTGGTTTTATACACTTATTTTAGAACACTAAGGGCCTGTTTACCAACAGAAAATTGTTTTCTGTTTTCTGTTTTCATTCTCTGTTTTTCATTTTCTGTTTTCAATTTTTCAGTTTTGAAAACTTGTTTACTAGTACTGATTTTCGAAATTCATTTTCCACTTAGTTAATTATATACTTTATATATATACACACAAAATTAAAATAAATAAAACGACTAGCAATTAATTAAGAGTAAGTTATAAAACGACTAGCAATTAATTAAGACTAAGTTATGTCATGATAAAATTTATTACAAAACATTACAAATAAAATGGAGTACATCATCAATTATTATAATTTGCCCATATTGCATTCGCAATGTCTTCACGCACTTGTAGCATTTGATGTTGTTGACTCATATCTAATTGTACGGTATCATTTCCAAGTCCACTAGTGCTTCCACCATCATCATCCAAAATCATATCTTGCATGCCGTACATGCTAGCTAATTGATCATCCATATCTTTCAATCGTATGAAATTGTGTAATGCACAACATGCAATAGGGATTTGGCTTTGTCTAACCAATGGGTAAGCGTTAATGGACACCATTAGCTGGTAATGCTTGCAACCATTTTTCTTATAACTCTTGAATTTAGAATGTCTCTGTTTCAATTAAACAATTAAACAAATCAATCAATGAAATTAAACAATTAAATGAAATAATTCAGCAGCACTATTAAACTAATATAACTCAATTTTTGGGTTCATACCTTCTCAAATTTTTTCCATGTATCCTCACATGCATCCACAGTGTTTGTAAGTGAGTTGTATGTTACCCCCGTATGAGAAATCAACTCAGAAAATTGCCTATACATCAATTTCAGCCGGCTACACTTTCCTTTAAGTTTAGTCATCCCGTAACTGATACCAACTGACACCATCATCTCCTGATCAATATCACTCCGGTCTGAAGGTTTTAGTGAAAGCAGTCCGGAGGAATTTTTTTTTACTCTTTCATTTAAAATTGTAGAGACAGATAATTATTCCCAATTGGAAAAAGGTCAGACAGTGCACATTGCTCCCACATCATGCACAGTTTGGGGAAGGAAGAAGCACACAAGCTTTTGTATGTTTACAGAGATGCTTCGGAACTTCCAGTGCATTATTCCATAACGTAAAAGTCAACACCACCAGCAACCCTAACAAGCCTAGTCCCCAGGTACTTTAAAAGAAACCAGCAACAAAGAAATACAGGTATATCAGGGAGAACGGTACTAATAGACAATCCCTGAAGGCAATTGTGTACCGGACCGGTTAATTAATCTAATTAAGGTCATATGCAGAGCCCAAGGCTTCCGCATCATGCACAGTTTAGGGAAGGAAGAATTACGCAAGCTGTCCTGTTATTCAGTAGGAGTTTCCAAGGAACAGTCAAAGCAAAACAAAACAACATTACCCAGATAGGTCAATTAAGTGCATGATATTTGATAAAATGTCGTACCCAATTTCACCGTTAAAAGCTCATCTATAGCATATATTAAGTCCATAAGCAGTGAAGGATTTCGTTTGGCATCAATCATGTATGGATAGCAGCCAATAGTTCCCCACAGGACTGCCAACCTATCCTCTGTAAGTTCAGCAGAGGAAAAATCCTTGTTCACTGCATCTTTGATTAGCTGAATCCAAAAATTTATAGCTTTATCAAGGAAACTGCAAATTCTCAAAAATTTCTCATTGGGTATTCCATCTAAGAAATTCAGNCGTAGGTAGTGATAAGGGCTTGATCTGATAGATGCAATATGTGTTCCATTTTTGCAGAGTGAAGGAGGTTTAAAAGGGGTGATCCAGAAGGTGAGGCTTCCAGTAATAGTGTTTGGTGAAGATCCTGCCATGAAGGAATCGCAGTAAGATCAAACACTTACCTTAATTGCTGCTAAACTTACTGCATAATCAAGAAAATAGCAAAATTAACTCGCACGGGCAGCCTAATTGATTCTTGGGTGGTAGATTGTAAGAAAAGACACAAATGGTGTTAGAAATTATACTCAATGTGGTGGACTCTTTGTGACACCAAACATTGGTCCTCCAACTTAATGGATCATTGAGTTTCCGTGATTTACCATTCCACCATCAAGCTCATTGAGCAAGGCAATTTAATTTGTTCTGGGCAAGAAAATTGCAAAATTAGCTTGCACGGACAACTCAATTAGTTATTGGGTGATAGATTTTAGGAAAAAACACAAATTGTACCGGAAATTACACCCGATGTGGTGGGCTCTTTGTGGCACCAAATATTGGTCCTCCATCTAGTGGACCATTGAGTCTCAGTGATTTACCCTTCCACTATCTGGCAGCAAGGGAATATCACGTGTTCTGGGCAAGAAAATAGCAAAATTAGCCAGCACGGGCAACACAATTAATTCTTGAATGGTAGATTATATTGTAGGAAAAGACACAAATTGTGTCAGAAATATTACACTCAGGGGGCGTTTGGTTCAAGTTATATAAGATAACTAAGGTTATATTTGTTTGGCAATATAAGATTCCCATGTTTGGTTCAGGTTATGAAAGATTCCCAGGGAATGACCTCCCGATGAAGTTTTTAGCTATTGGAAGGGAATGTGAGATACACCCCGATTTCTTAGGTAATCTCACATTCCCTTATCTTATTCCTAATATTGAGCTTTTGAAATTTTAATCAATTTATCTTATTTTCGTTGTCTTATTTACCTACTTCAATTTTAAACCAAACACAGGAATCTAACATTCCCAATTATCCAACATTCACAGCAATCTAACATTCTCTAAGGTAATCTAACATTCCGTGAACCAAACGCCCCCTCAATGTGTGGGCACCAAATATTGGTCCACCCACCTAATGAATCATTAAAGTCTTGGTGATTTATCCTTTCATTATCTGGCTCATTGAGCAAGAGAATTTCCACAACAACCTGTTGTGGGTAAGAAAATAGCAAAATTATTAACCGGGAAATGGATTTGCAGGTGTTGTTGTTGCATTTGCTTGGGAGAATTCGAGGAGAAAGAGGAGTTGCAGCAGCTTCCAGCATGCACGCACATATTTCACACTCAGTGTATAACCCACTGGCTGCGTTCAAACTCCACTTGCCCAATGTGCAGAAGCCCCGTCGTGGCGCCCAATATCACTACTAACCACCCGCCGCCCATGGTTTCTCCTCCGCCGCCATCCATTCCCGACACACGACATCATCCTCGTACCAACGACGAGGAACATGGGACAACGAACGGATTGTTGTTTAGATCCGATTGTCATCGCAGCAGAGAAGAGGAAGTGGTGATCAGCATTAATGTGCAGGGCTCATCATCATCATCATCATCATCATCAAACAGCTAGCTAGCTAGCTAGTATAACTTATTTAGATAGTGCTTCCAATTCAACAAGAAAGAGAAACTCAAATTAAACCAATCTTGTCTTCATCGATATGCCATAGGAATCACAAACCTGCAGCAATCGAAACAACTATTCTGTCACGTCGCACTTTAATGAACTACTACTCTACCAATTCCATTTGGGATCATGCCTAGCTACCATCTACTTTTGTACAAATGTGAATAAAGAGTAAATGAAGTTAGACTAAAGGAGTTAATTAGGTGATTGAAGGCTTCCTGCATGTCTTGTACGCTCATTTTTATCTAAAACACCAGAAATGTGACATTTATAGTGGAAGGCGGCTGACTATCAATCAAAATATTTTAAATGTTCAAACACGTTTAACTCTTTGGATATTTAGTTACCATATCTTATTTAAAACAATGATAAATAAGTTGATATTAACCATTTAACCATGATAAGTCACAGTTTCAAATCGAGCTGGGGTAAACTCGGCCAACCCGGTCGACGCCCAACACTAGCTGTTGTGTTCAGAAGTTAACATGGAATATTTGGTCCAGGGGCAGAGCCAGAAAACTCGAGTTTGGGAGGCCGTATAGTAGTAAAGAAAATTTACAATGTTAGTCAACATTATAATTAACTGTACCATATATATATATATATATATATATCATACATTTGTAATTATTATTGATAATGATTTCTAATTATGCTTTGGGTAATAAAGTATCAAATGCATAATTATATGAGTACGATTGAAAAGGGTGTGGATCATTACTTTAGAATTTTTTCACATAACACAAAATATCATAATAATAATAATAACAAGAACAAGAACAAGAACAACGTAACAACATTTATTTAAATACTAGTTTTTCATGCTCATTGCGTGAATATGATAATACCCAATGTTTATTTTTAAATAAGTACTTCAAAGTATATAAATGCAATATTATGTGGGAGATGCTCATGCATAGGTAATTGAATGTTGAATTTGCTTATTTAAATGGTAATTCTAAGTTTACAAATGCAAGATAATATAGTCAAGATTGATTATAATTGTCACTAAAATAATTTTTTATAACTTTATTAGAATTCTATAAGGATTTGTGGGTTAGAGTTCTATTAAGACTTTAATATTAGAATTATAATAAAAAATGCAATATGTGAGTTAATAATTGGTTAGAGTTGCCAAAGACCTTCTGGTCTAGTGACATTTGGTTTACACTCCCACATAGTACTAAAAAAAAAAAAGAATTTTTGTCATCTTCTTAGGAATGATCCTCACCTCGGCCTATTTAGTATATGATATTTGTTGAATTTGCAGCCAACAAATGTTCCATTTTGCTCTTCTTTTTCAAGCGTTTTATATTAATATTTCTTTCCTGATTTCTGTTGGAGTGTGCAGCAATATCTGTGTCCTGTTTGTAAAGGAAACCTTATTGTGAAACATAAACAACATTGATGAAATTCTAAGAATATTTTCAATGCAGGTTGTGCATAAATATGTGCAATCACCATTTGCAATGGATTCAACACCCTCTTCAATGCAATATTCCCCTGATTTATCTTAGCAGTCTGCATTTAGAGACGAAGAGTCGCCAGGCCAAAGACGAAGAAATATGGAGATGAAGAGTGTCTTGTCTTCGGCG
>NXFB01001062.1:21253-34407 GCA_002525835.2 Ipomoea batatas
TGCACACAACGAACAACACCTAACACATAATACTGATATGCACACAACGAACAATACGACTGCACACAACAATGAAAGCATGTTTTTAGATGAGAAGAATAAGTATGAGTGCAGATAATCTACTCCCAAGTAGCCTGGATGACGTTGGAGTCCCTGTAGTAGATGGTGTGCACTTATGTAGTAGATTGTACACTTGCTTGTTTGCACTCATGAATTTTCAAATTTGTTCTCAATGTTAACGATCACACAAGGAAAACTAAATGTGGATTAAAATTGGAAAGGATTCAATACTTAAGGACCTCNGAGATAGTTATAGCCATTCAGAGGCTCTGGTCCTCTCCCCAACCTTCTGAGAATAAACTAAGATTTTCTCTCCATCAGAGTTCTTAGGCTAAGGGAAAGTTCAAGGTCTGGAGGGAGAAACCAAGTCTCCATTGAAGCATCTGCAAAATTATGGAGCCAGGTATCTGTTAAACCTTAATTATAATATTGTATGTGAAGAGCATGTGTTCTGAAGACCTTATATATTTAAGTTTTATCTTACAACATGTTCTTGTATGGAAAAATGAATAGATCATTATAAACAAGTGACAACTAGATTCCCAAAAGTACGTTAATTCATTAAAATAATGTACGTAAGACATTTCAATTTTCCACGCAACTATTTAATTAGTTTGCTGATATGTTTTTTGTAAGGTAATTAATTTCTTTCTTCCCAAAAGTACGTTAATTTCTTTAGGAGTGAGCTGAAGGATTGCTGGATCATATTTAGGATGTGTTTAGTTCACACATGATAATAGAAATCGGAATGAGAATTTAATATTTGATCATGGTAATAGATTTTGGTAAATATATTTTTCATGTTTAATAGTAGGGTAGAATTGGAATGATGATCAATATTGATGTTTAGTTGTGTATGACCCTAATAAATGTTAAAAAGAAATATTAAAGCAATTGATCATGATATATATATAATGACATCCAAAGTATCAATATGAACAAAAAAATCAAAACAAAAATCTAAAAGTACTCATTCAAACTTAAAAATTAAATTACCAATAAGAAGGAATGATACTCGTTTTTAATTAGGGAATGAAATTTTTAATTGAAGGGGTAATATTAAATTATGTAACTTATTAGGAAGTGTTTGGATAATTCAAGGTATACAATACGTATTAATGTATTATTAATAGAATGTGAGTTTCAGAATGTTACATGTCTGGTTCAAGATATTTTACTCTTCTTAATTCTACTAATTTTATACGTGCATTACGCGACTAATTTAATGTCAATGTTTGTATTTAAATAAGTAATTCAAAGTATATCAATGCAAGATTATATATGAGAAGTTTGTTAATACGCTTTTGGATATACTTGCCATTGTCTTCGTCTTCATTGTTTATCCGCTTATTTTTTGTTAGTAGTGTCTCATGTGCAATAGGGTTACTGGTGCTAATTTGCGAAAAGAACATATTTTGTCTAATTAGTGTTATTACATTAAAGAAATTAAATAGTTTCATGAAATCCATAAGTTGATTCGCATATACTAATATTTACGTAGTATAAAATGGACCTTGTCATTTTTAGCAATTGATCATCTCAGATGGATGGATCAAATTGGTCCGCACCTATCAAGAGAAACTTAGTTCACATTTGATTATTATTATTATTATTTCATATATATATATATATAGTTTGGTTAAGGTGCGAACTGCTCTTTTCGTGCGAACGTGCGGACTGAAAGTATGCGCCGAAATTGTACATGAATGCACCGCACTACTCCAGCATGCATGGACCGATGCACCACAACTTCTCCATGAATGCACCATTCCACTCCAACATGCCGAACTGAAGGAATGCACCACAATTACTACACCAATGCACCGCACTACTCCTCAATGCCAACACACTGAACGAAAGGAATGCACCACAATTACTCCACTAATGCACGACACTAGTCTAGCATCGTCGAGTCGGGCAGAAACTTTGTGGTGCATTCATGTAAAAATTGCAAGGCATTCTTTTCGTCCACACGTTTGAATGAGAACAACAGTCTGCATATGATCGTGATTATGTATGTATATATATATATATATATATATATATATATTATATGAAGGGGTTCGGGTGAGATAGAAATTCCAAGTGAGAAGAAGTGAGATAGAATCTCAGCCATAGATAAAAAAAAAGTCGCACTAGAAGGCAAAAAATGCGCACTGGAGGCACAAAGATTAGAAATAATTATTGAAAAAAATTAAAATTAATATAAGATCATCATCAAATATCATAAACGACCATAAATAATAAACAAACAAACAATATTCAACTTAAATTAGTAATTAGTGATCAAGATTAATTGATCTTTTAAAAAAAGTTCCTCATTTACAATTAAAAAAAAAAGCTCTGGAAGGCACAACATTGTGCACTGTATGGCATAAAAATGTGCATTGGATGAAGGAACAATGTGCACTGTATAGCACAACAATGTGCTCTGATAGAAGGAACAATGTGCATTGTATGGCATAAAATGTGCACTGGAAGAAGGGAAAATGTGCACTATATGGCATAACAATGTGCACTAGAAGAAGGGAAAATGTGCACTATACGGCATAAAAATGTGCACTGAAAGATGAAGGAAAAAAATAACTTACTTACACAAAATTACAATAATGTCACCGCGTTTTTTTTAAATCTCCAATTTGGACCCTTGATCTGGACTCAATCTACGGATACAATTTCATCATATTTCTCACATAAGGCAATTATTTCACAGGATCCTTTATATATATATGCATGCTTTGTTCCCCTAAAAATTCCCCCCCCCCCCGGCCCCCCTAAAAATCAATCCTAACATGACTTATAACAATTAGGTATGACACTATTGGAACCGGACCAGAACCCAAAAGGTTCTAGTTATGGTTTTTGATCTAAGCCTTCAAAAAAAAAAAAACTGTATGCTGACAAACCACGTGAACATGGATCAAAATAATAATTCACTTGTCGGCATTTGGTTGGGAGGAAGGAATTAAGAAAGAAAATAATTATAATTTGGTGGAAAAAGTATAATGTGAGGATAAAGTATGAATTCAAATTACATTGTTTGATGGGGAGTAATAGAATTTTAGGAATGGGTAGCATTACTTACACACACACACACACCATAATGACCTATATCGTTCTCAATAATGGAAAAATATTGAGTCTTATTCTAAATATAATTAAAAAAAGATTAATTAAACGAAAAAAAGAGGGAAAACTTAACATAGACTTGTTTTTTAAAAAAATGTAAGAAAATGATTTTCAAGATTCCTTATTTGTAATTTTGATGCTCGAATGTTATGTTAAGTTAAAAATAATAAATAGTTAACGGAATATTTAGTTAGTAAAGTTTACACTAACAGAATTCAGGATATTTAGGAAAAGTAATGATATAATAGTGGGTAAATATGAAAGATAATAATAAAAAAACTAAAACCAAAATAATATGAACCAATCATTTTAACAAACAATTGAACCAATATTTTTTAATTCTTGTTATAAATATTAGCTCTTATTAGATTTAGTAGATATATATAATTTTTTGTATGTATAGAATGGATTCCCTTATCTTTAATAAATGTTAGAAACCCTCTATTGTCAAAACAGCGGCTTCTTCTCTCCATTTCAGCGCTGAATTACAATTCATAGGGGAGAGGCTATGAATTGTAATTCAGCAAAGGGAGGGAATTGCAATTCCCTCCAACCAAACGGCGTAGTTGAGAGGTTCACTGAATTAGGGGGTAATTGCATTGCAATTACGCTCAACCAAACAGCTTGTTATGGTTTTATAGCCGATGTCTGGATACAGGATGTACATACTATTACTACTCTGATTACTATTCACTTCTTAAAGTTTTTTTTTTTAAAAAAATTTATTAATATTTCACATTTGGTTCTTGACTATTCCACATTTAGTGCACAAATATGTTTTTGTTATCACATTTAGTAGTCTTGTCCATCAAATCTCAGGTAATTACTTTTNGGTATACTTTTATTGAGTGACACTTTTGATTATGAGAAAATTGATAGTATATTTTTACTAAGTGACACTTTTTATTAGGATCAAACGCTTATTATTATGCCAAAAGTTATAGCTCATAACGAAGGTACGTGTTGGACTTGATCTTTCACCGGCCTGCGCTCAACAATATCCCTCTAGCCAATTGTCAGACTTGACCTTTCACTGTCTTCCGTCTAACAATCCCCTAGCCAACAACCAATTGTTAGACTTATCCCTTTACCAGCCTCCACCCAACAATTCCTCTTCCAGCACCTATCAGTCTTAACTGCACTCCCCCTCCCAGCACCAGTCTTAACTACACACTCGGACCCGTGACCTGATATGCCAAAAGTTATAGCTCGTGAAGGCACAACTTTATTTTTTTTATATACCACCACATTTTCGAGAAGGTAGGTGTTGAGCTTGGCCCTTCATTGACTTACGCCCAACACTTTTAATTTGATTATGTGGAAATTATGTTTGCAATGAAGACTCTGATATGATTGATGATGATTACTTTTTCTTTGACACTAAACATTTTAGTTGATGATATTGGTTGATGATGGCGGAGGAGCGTATGCACGAATTGATCATTCTCCATGGAATGGATGCACCTTGGCTGATTTTGTTATGCCATTTTTCCTCTTCATTGTTGGGGTTGCAATTGCCCTTGCCCTAAAGGTACATCATCTTCTTTTCTTTTCTAGATATTATACAACCAAAAATCAAAATAAAAGATAAATTAAGTAAATAATATCAAATAATGCTCAAGTTGAGATTAGTAATATTATTGACCCATCTAACTTATCATAACCTCATCTTTGGTTTAATGGTTGAAAATAATATATGACTATTTATATCTCTCTTATAATTACTGTTGCAAAAATCCCCACCTAAGCGTTAGGCGCCCCTAAACCAAGGCGAATTGCTCCCTAAGCGTCCGCCTAGTGCCCGAGTTAGCGCCTAACTCCCGAGCTAACTTGCCCAACTCGGCAGAGTTAGCCGAGTTAACTCGGACGAGTCGGTTTTGTTAATTTTTTATTATATTTATATATATTTAAATTTATTTATATATATAAATAAGAGAAGTAAGATATATATATATGATATAATATATGACACACACCCACACACACATGCATTATTTTTTTGTTTTCATAGGTCGTCGCCTATATACCGCTTAGACCGCTTAGACGCTAGGCGCTAGTCTAGCGCCTAGCGCCTACTACAACCATTCTTATAATAAAGTTAATTTATAAGGTGAATGAGTATGCATGCATTTCGCACATCGACAATCTAATTTTTCTTAAGAATGTGTTAGGATCAAGTGTTTACCACTCACGTCAAAAGCTATAGCTAGCAACGAATGCGCAACTTATTTCCTTACTTATAGACGGATATTACATTATTCGAGACAGGCTAGGTGCTGAACTTGGCCCTTAGGGGCTTTACCATCCTCCGCCCAACAATGCTCCAGCCACCGAGTACTAGAGATGGCCCTTTTACCGGCCTGGCCAAAAATATAAAAATCTTTATATATACTCTAACATGCTACCATTGTTAATGTTTCAGAGAATTCCTAAGGTGAGCTATGCAATTAGAAAAGTGATCCTCAGGACATTGAAGCTTCTCTTTTGGGGAGTTTTACTCCAAGGTATATAAATTAAAAATTTATTTTAGGGTGTTTATCGATTGGCTATGATACTAAATTGAAATATAGTTTAAAGGAAAAATTGCATCTTTAGTTCCTGAGTTATACCCAAGTTTCGAAGCAGTCCCTCAGTCATTACCGTACCGTATTCATTTTGAATCTCTATGTTATGAGCGAAGTGGCGCGTTTGATCCTGATGTTAGGGATCCGTTTCAACCTAAAGAAAAAATCAAAACCCATTTAAAATTGGAGGGGTAAGTAGAAAATTCACTCTCTTAATTACTCTCATTCTTATATTGAAACCACTCTCGCAACATTATTTTTCACTTTCCACTATTTCAAGATTCTTCAACTCCAAAAGCATTTCAATAACCGTTGATGACTTATTAGGAACTTGAGTCTCGTATAATGAACCTAAGACTCAGTACAAACAAGAAAATACTTGATCACCATCTTCAGACATGTGAAATACACAATCCTAAAAGTTTCTAATTTCCCTTACTAAGCAACTAAGGGTAATCAAACCATAACTTATTTTTTGGTGAGATTCAAATCATAACTTTTGAGATACAAGAAAATATCAAAATTTTCAAGTTGCTTTTATGAGAGAAATTCACTAAGGATTGGGGGTAAAAAAAATTGGTAGTTAGATAGACTCCACATTTATTATTTATATACATACTTTTTTTTTGGGGAAAGTTTATATGCATACTATATTCAACACAACTAATTATTATAGTATATATGATTGTATCGGATACTATTGTCATTAATGCTAATACAGTAATACTATCCGGCACAATCAAGTATATATAATATACCAATTATATATACTTGATACTAACAGTATTAGTTTCGATTGATACCATAGAAGGTTACTATGAGATTTTTATCACATGTTTTGCTATCCTAAGGTGGGTATGTATGTGTGATTAATGCAGGAGGGTACTCCCATGCACCAGATGACCTGTCTTATGGAGTGGACATGAAGCATATCAGATGGTTTGGCATCCTCCAGGTGAACCCCCTTCTTTATCCTTAATTATTTCAAAAATCTTTGAGAAAATTAATGTATGAAATATATAATACATATGTTTTTTTTTTTTTTTTGAAGGGACATATGTTTTTTGTTTGTTCACCTTTTCTTTATGCATGCAGAGAATTGCCCTTGTATACTTCATTGTAGCTCTAATAGAGATCCTAACCACAAAACTGAGACCAGCCACCCTCAACCCTGCAGGCAAATTCTCCATTTTTACAGCATACAAGTGGCAATGGTAAGCTAAGGGGCGGGTGTATTCAATCAAGATTTTTAAACACTTTAGACTTTTAATTACTTTAAAAGTTTGGTGATATTCAATTTAGACTTTTAAATACTCTTTAAAAGTTTACTGGTATTCGATTCGGACTTTTTTTAAGTCTTTAAAAGTATATTGGTACTCGTTTCAGACTTTTATAGAGTCTTTAAACGTCTATGGTATTCAAAAACGTAACTTATCAACTTTCATAAACTCTATCTATTATAATAGGATTTCTGTAGATTTTTTCTTCATTAATATAAATAGATGAAATCCAACCCTCCAACCCCAAACTTTACTTTCTCTACAAACCATTTTCTCTATCTAAAGAAGACAAAAAGTATATTATAACAATGACGAAAAGCTCAGAAGAAAAGAATGAGGCTGGTTAAATTAATATGGACGGGTTAAATTAATGCTAATCTGAGCAAGAACAAATTATACAAAATTTAAGAGCAATGCTCAAATAGGACACTCAACTGCACATAGAAATGCAATTGAGACATCCAACTCAAAAAAATTACAATTGGATTCTTGAATAATATACAATTAAACTAAAATTAATATATTCTCTTGGTATCGGTTGAAGTAGCAGTTACGTCAAGGTAGTCGCCACGGCCCACCGATACCAGTAGAACGAATCAATTTTTTGGCTTAACTACATGAGTTTGGATGGTTGTAATTTTTTTAGTTGGATGACCCAACCCCCAATTGTATTTTCTATAGTTCGGTGGCCTATTTAAAAATTATTTCTAAAATTTGATAGAATATTTATACTTTTAGTTTCACAATTATTAGGTGATTTTCAAATTTGGTCATAACTTATTATTTCTACCACATTTGTTGCACAACTTTCATTTAATTTAATTTTATTTAGTCCTTTTGAATGTTTTGATCAATTTTTTTTGTAGAAAATAATAAGAAGTTGTCACGATTCCATTTCAAAACTATATTGGTTTGAACACCTTGACATTTTTAGGGAGAAAATGTATGGTTCCAAATTAAAAATGTGACACATTTTGACCTTTGAAAAATCAAAGATTTAACCAGAATGTCCAAATTAAATGTAGCAAAAAAGTGAAAATCATACGCGAAATTGATGGATCTCAACGCTAAACCATAAAGTTCTTTGGCTATTTGATTGTTATATTCTACTTAAAATCAATTGGTGATAAAGTAGGTTGTCATTAATCATTTAACTACATCTATCCATGCTAAGCCATAACGCCAGAGCTCGAATCGAGCAGGGCTGAACTCGGCTAAACCGGTCGACGCCCAACACAAATGATGTAACAAATATAATACTTTGACACCAAATATTTCAAATTTAATACACTCAACTTCAAATTTTTATCCAAAGCATAATATATGTTCTTATCTTCAACTTTCAGGCTTGGAGGATTCATTGCATTTGTGATATATATGGTCACCACATACTCTCTGTACGTTCCTGACTGGAGCTTTGTGGTGGTGGATCAGGATGGCAAACGACAACAATTCACGGTACATAGAAGCCTACAACATTAATGAACAGTTGCAATAGAAACATCATTCATTTCCTTAAATTAAACCGAACAAAAAATGAATTGAAGGTTTTGGCTAAACTTTTCAGGTGAAATGTGGGATGAGAGGCCATTTAGGCCCTGCCTGCAATGCAGTAGGTCATGTGGATCGTGAAGTCTGGGGCATCAATCATCTCTACCAATACCCTGTCTGGCAGCGCTCAAAGGTCAGTTCAAACAACAAACTGATAGTTACACAATCAGAGTTTAAGCTATGGAAAGCTAGTTTATACTTTTTGAGTGTGAGGTAGAAAACTCGCAGTCATTACTCGAGAGTGTATAAAGAGGGGTATGTAAGTCCCACATTGTGAACCTAGCTAGCAAAGTCCACAAGGAGGTAAATCAGTTTAGGTTGATATCAGCACCTATTCGGAGTCAAACGAACTTGTAACCTTATGATTACCGGGTCATTATACGGTGGACCATGCTCACAAAACGCCGCAGTTTTTCGTTAAGTAAAAGGAACGGTTGTGATAAGTCTTAATGGATCTCCGTGAAGGATACTATAGTCATGGTTGCAGTAGGCGCTAGGTGCTAATTGGGCGGTAGACTAGAGTCTAGCGCCTAAGCGGTCTACGCGGCACCTAGGCGACGCAAAGGCAGCGGGGAAGAAACGTAACCCCCTTGCTCCGCTTTCCCCTCGGGGGAACCTTCATAAGGAACGTTACCCCCCTTAATCCCCCTCGGGGGGAAGGTCATTCGGACTTCCTAAGCCTTCCTTTTCGGAGAGCGGCCATAACATAAGGCTATTACTTTCACACCTCTTACTTATCTCTTACTTATCTTATTTATATAAATAAATAAATTTAAATATATATAAATGTAATAAAAAATTAACAAGGCCGACTCGCCCGAGTTAATCGCCTCGGGCTAGTGGCCCCTAGCGCCTAGGCGGGAGATTTTTGCAACAGTGAGTACATTAATTTAATCTCAAAAGATACTGCCTCACATTTGTTTTTATACTATCAAATGAAACTGTAGTTATATCGAAAAGGAACTGTAGTTCTGTTGAAAGGGAACTGCAGTATATATAAAATGAAAGTTAACGGCGCGGAACAGAGCCGTTTCAGCCGTTTGTTTTCATTAATCAAAACTCGTTTTGATGCATGAAGCACAATCCATTTGTTTGTTTTCATTAATCAAAACTCGTTGTCCACAGTTTCAGTCGTTTGTTTTCATTAATCAAAACTCGTTTTGATGCATAAAGCACAATCCATTTGTTTGTTTTCATTNCACCCCATACCACCCGTCTTTTCCCCCTTCCCACCCCCCCGCCCGCCCCTCCACTCCTTGGCCCATCCTCCTGGCGGTTTTCTTCCGCCCGCCCGCCCAGCCTCCGCACACCGCGACTCCGCCAGTAAGTTTTTTTTTTTTTTGTTTTTTTTTTTTAATTTCGAATCTGGAATTATTTTTTAGTGCATTATGAATTTTAGAAATTATTATATATTATTATATATTTTAGGAATTATAATGCATTTTATGAATTTTAAGAAATTATTGTCTATTATAGGAATTATTTATAATAAATTTCGAATTTTAGAAATTAGAATGTATTTTAGGGTTTATAAATTAATAATTTCGAATATTATGAAATTATTGTGTTTTAGGAATTGCTTATAATATATTTCAAAGTTTAGAAATTATAATGTATTTTAGGGCTTATAAATTAATAATTTTGAATTTTATGAAATTATTGTGTATTTTAGGCTTTATAAATTAATAATTTTGAATTTTAAGAAATTGTTGTGTACTTTAGAAATTATTTATAATATATTTCGAATTTTAAGAATTATAATGTATTTTAGGGCTTAAAAATTAATAATTTTGAATTTCAAGAAATTGTTGTGTACTTTAGAAATTATTTATAATATATTTCAAATTTTAGGAATTAGAATGTATTTTAGGGTTTATAAATTAATAATTTCGAATTTTATGTACGATTAGAAGCACGAGTTGAAGAACGATTAGAAGCACGAGTTCAAGAACGATTAGAAGCACGGATTGCTGAGATGATGCAACAATTCAGTAATATGCAGACTCCTCTTCATCAAGCTGCACAATCAAGGCAAGATGATGTCATATGTGAGTATGTTTCACCACAAAATGACAGTCAAAAAGCTAGTTCTCCAGACCCTTTTGCTGATTTACCTGCGGTAAGTAATTGTTTATAATTAATCTTATTATTATTATTATTTATGAAAATATTAAAATATATTTTCTATGACTCTTCATTAATTAATGCAGTTAGGAGCATGATGCCAATTGTACTTGGAAAACCCCACTAGACGTCCAGTAGCATTTGGGATAGCCTACAGTGATGGACAAGTTCATGGGGTTACACTAAATGTAGATCAATTGAAGGTGAGCATAGAGAAAGTCATTGATCCACGTGCAAAGGTACCATTCCCCACCAGTGAAGTTCAGCTTGTAGGTTCTGCATTTCAACAGTTTATTATTTGGCCAAAGAAGCTGGCAGAGTTATGTACTCAAGCTGATAAGGTATGTACGCTATAAATGTATTTGTATTTAAAATAGTATACAATTGACTTTTTTAAAAATAATAATTGTTATTTATATTAAAATGGACAGTTAAAAGGAAAGACAAAATCGACTTTTGAATCAGTTGTGAAATCTCATCATCATGCATTGACTTTAGCTTATCCGGATTCTGTGAGTAGAGCATGCAGAAAGGCATACAAGATTGCTTTTAGTCTTGAACACAATGTGGTGACGCAAATGCCTCGTGGTGTTGTGGGTAAAATTGATTATGAATTACAACTTGAGAGTTTGAAAATCATGCGCTTATTGAATATGGATACCTTAGATATTTCTATTATTCAGTTCTTTATAAGGTAATATGTTTTTAGTATTATTTGATAAAAATAGTTTTAATTTTATTTAACATAATTATTAGTAATTTATATGATTGCTTTTGATTGTGAGCAGGGGTATTTATAAACAGTATGGTTTTCAATCACAAACCAAGTATGGATTTTTATATCCAAGTTGGATTCAACCGAAACTGTTGACTAGAAATGAGAGGATAAACTATATAAGTGAAACCATGGGATATGATGAGATGAAAGGTTGCTATTTAGGCCCATATAATTTCGAGTAAGCATTTGATTATGTTTTAAAATACAATACCTTATATATAATATAATATAAACTAATAAAATTCTTATTTGTAGGGGGCATTGGATGTTGATGCCTATTTGTCCTAAATTATATGAAATCTATTGGTTTGATTCCACTGGTAATCCGCCACGTGATGATATTAAAGATATAGTTGAAACATATGTAAATTTACAAATATAATTAATACTTATTATTAATATAGTGATGTCACACATTTAATAATATTTTATATATATGTCTTATATTAATAGGTCTTTGAAGGCAACAAGCATAATAGCCGGTGGAAAGAAAACATGTCGTCAAGTAAAATGGATTACATGTTCGGTAAGTACATATATCTTATTGTTTTTTATTAATAAAATCTTAATTATATTAATTACTTCAAATGTAGTGTGCCATACAAAGAGGAGGTACCGAATGCGGATATTATGTGATGAAATTTATTTTGGAAATCATTTCATTGGGAACATGCAAGGGAATGAATAAGGCAAGTACTTTAATAAAGTATCTTTAATTTCTCCTTCATTTTTTTGTAAAATATTAACTTATTAATTCTTTTTTATTCTCTTTTAAACTTTATAGCTTTTGGAGAGACAATGAAGATTGCCATACAATCAAAAAGAAATTGATGAAGTTAGAGACATATGGTGCCAATATTTAATTGATGAATGGGTTGATATATTACTTCTTTAGTTTGATGAATTGTGAGTTTTATGTTAAATACTTGTTGTTTATTAGTTATTGAATTGTGAGATTTATGTTGAATATTCAATGTTTTATTAGTTACTGTATACTTTATTAGTTTGATAAGTTGTGATGTTTATTAGCTTTGATTAATTGAGAACTTTATTAGTTTGATCACTTGTGAATTATAAATGTTAATTTGTTATACAGGTTCTGAAACTTATGTGTGAATTCGAAATATACTGTACAGGTTTTAGGTAGATTCGTAAAATATTTTTAATATTTAAAAAAAAATAAACGACGTCGGTTAATAAGAACTAACCGACGCCGTTTATATATTTTTTTAAAAAAAATTAATTACGTACGGCGTCGGTTATTTCATATAACCGACGCCGTATATAATTTTTTTATTTTTTTAAAAAAATAAACGACGTTGGTTATTTCGTATTAATCGACGTCGTTTATTTTTTTATTTTTAAATTTGATGATGACGTCATATCATATTTTTTATTATTTCTTTTAATAAACGACGTCGTATCATATTTTTTTTTATTTTTTCTAAATAAACGACGTAGGTTTTATAAATAACCGACGTCGTTTATTTATTTTAAAAAATAAAAAAAATACATACGGCGTCGGTTGTAAAAACCGATGCCCTATCATTTATATACAACATCGGCCAGATCGACGTCGATTTTTAACCGACGTTAAAAGTGCTAAAAAACCGACGTTAAATGTGTTTTCTGTAGTTGATCGTTGTCAAAAATGATGTATAGTTCGGG
>NXFB01001063.1:505-10794 GCA_002525835.2 Ipomoea batatas
TGTTTATATGTATGTATGTATGTATGTATGTATGTATGTATGTATGTATGTATGTATGTATGTATGTAGGCATGTATGTATGTATATATGTATGTATGTATGTATGTATGTATGTATGTATATATATATATATATATATATATATATATATATATATATTGTTTTTTAAATTTTAAATTGTTATTCAATTTAATTTTGTTTAAATAATATTCATTCCATTCCAATACCTTTTTTTTAAAAAACTCTAATTGCAACACCTTTTTTTTTTTTTTGAGAAGCAACACCTTTCTTTTGAAAACTCTAATTTCAACACCTTTTTCTTTGTGTAATTAATATAGTTGACCAAGGTGGTGTAAATAGCCATATTTATACCTATTTACTATTTATACCACCTATAAAGTTATTGAAATTTGCAATCTTTTGTAAATTTCAATGTTATTTGCACCATAGGTAATTCTATTTGTACCACCCAAAATTGTATTTACACCACCATTTAATAGGTTTGATAGTTTTATAGGTGGTGTAAATAGAATTTGCTATTTACACCATCTTCATTAAAGTTGTTCAAACATTATGTTTTTTAATTAAAATATTTATTTTTTATTATTTAATATTTTTATATTTTTAATTGTGATAGTATAATAATTTTGTCTATAATATTTTGTAATTAAATATTTAAAATATTTATTTTTATTATTATTTCAAATTGTGATAGTATAATAATTTTGTGTATAATAATTTTTAATTATTTTCTGTAGTATCTAACGTTTAATAAATTTTCATGACATTCTTTGTAACTCAAATTTTTTGTATGCATTATTTTACCTTATTATAATAATATAATAAATTAATTTTCAATAGCTACAAATGGCAAAAACACATTAACATCACAATAAAATATAAAAAGAAAATTTTCATTCCATTTCAATCCAATATAACATTCTCATAAGTATAACTAGAGCGTACATACTCATTGTAAGTATTGATCCGATTCACATACGGAATAATCTATGCATCTGCACAATCATATTTAAAATAAGCTCATTGTGGAGCAATAGTAGGCATTGAGTACCCTCCTGTCAATGTTATCTTAGCGTAATGATTATTATTAATGTAACCAAGGACAATTGGTACATGCTTGTACCAAGGTGGTGGTTAGATCGGAGCGGTAAATATGTTGTACTAAAAAAATTAATTACACAAAAGATTAGGTATTGGAATTAGAATTTTCAAAAAAAAATATTAAAATTAGAAATATTATTTTAATTAAATTAAATTAAATAACTATTAAAAATTAAAAAAACAAATATTTAAAAAAAAAAAAAACAAAATACGGAGCAACTCCTCCGGCGAGGAGTTGCTCTGTTTTGTTTTGTTTTTAAAATTTTAAATTGTTATTCAATTTAATTTTGTTTAAATAATATTCATTCCATCTCAATATCTTTTTCTTTGAAAACTCTAATTCAAACACATTTTTTCTTTGTGTAATTAATACAGTTGACCATGGTGGTGTAAATAACCATACTTATACCTTTATTGCTATTTGTACCACCTATAAAGTTATTGAAATTTGCAATCTTTTGTAATTTTCAATGTTATTTGCACCATATATAGGTGGTAGGAATAGCAACACCCAATTGTAATCCCAATATACTTTTCTCTCTCCACGAGTTACACTCTCTATATGTACAAAATACACTATATGACTAACAGTTATTGTTTAGGTAATAAAATAATAACATTCCTCAATTTTTAGTTTTTTTTTGGCGTTTACTTTTTTTAAACAAAATATTATTCTATTTTTCAATTAATTATTTTTGAGAATTCATTATTCAAGTTTAAACACCATATTTTTAAAAACACCAACTTTGTTTATAACACTCTGTATATATTTGTGCTTGGACATGTTTAAACACCAACTTGGACGTTGGGTGCTTATTTAAGATATATTCTGCCTATGTTGTTCTCAAGCTTGAAAGGAGGCGCTTTCGAGATGTCAACGCAACACTGGCAGGCGCTTTCAAGTCTTTCTCACAAAGACAAAATCTTGTCTGGTCGGTTTCCTGACAGCCGCTCAGATGGGTAGATGGAGATCAAGCTCGGAGACTTTTACAGTGGAAATGAAGGTGAACTTGAATTGCAACTGGTTTTATAGTGTGGGGCTGTTGGAGGATGAAAGTGTTGGGAAACAATTCTCGAAATACCCAAGAAAATGGACGAAATAGAAAATCCACTAAAACAAATATTACAAGAAATATTACAAAATTCCAAGAATTTAAACCTACAACAAAGGTTCAATAAACCTGGAATACAAGGGACGGGAAGAACGGACTTTTGGGGTAGTTGCAAGTACGAGTCGAGTTGCCTCTGTCCTTAAAACCTTATTTACCGCCTCCCGGGATGCTGGAGCGTTGCGGTCTAGGTTTTCCAGGATAAAACGTACTACGATCCGCCGTTTGAGCACACAAACTTGGATCCGGCGAACGAGAATGTGGGATGAACACAGGTGGCTAGAACGGAGGAGGAGCAGAGTTTCGAGGAGGAAAAACTGATTTTCGTGCCGTATGTAAATCTCTCGGGCGTAACTCGCCCGCTTCGAGACATCGCTTGATGTCTCGAACGCTACCGTGGCGTGCCGCGAGACATCGCTAATGTCGCGCGCGTTGCCGAGGTACGAGACATCGCTGATGTCTCGCACGGCCAAGGCGTGCAACGAGACATCTTGCGATGTCTCGAACTCATCCCTGCTTCGAGAGGTCTCGACCTCTCGAAGGTTTGCGTGGTACTTTGAGATGGAAAATGTTCGGAAATTCGGCCAGTAAATGAAGGATAAGAAATTAAGCTAGCTGTTGATGAGTCTCACTATATATATCTGTCAATGTCTTTACTGGCCAGCATATTGTGTTGGTCTTATTATTTTCTGCATTCCTATTTTAGTTTCTCCGGCCATTATATTTCTATTAAGCTAAGTACTAATTTGGGTGTTGTGATACTTATTTATGTTCATGCTTTTGAGTATACATTTAGAACTATGCAATGATGCATTGCCAGTTGACTTTGAATAAATGTAGTGATCGACGGACAGAATTGCATGTTATATTATGTTGTACTTCTTAGGTCTTGGAGTAAGTGAATGTATTTAATGCAATGCCATTATTGATGTTGATGCATAATTTAGCAAATCTTACCAAGCCAAATTTTAAAAATAATATAATATATTTTTAAATATTTATAATTTTCCTTTAGAAAAAATATTTATAATTTTGTTTGAAAAGTGTTGTTTGCAATACAAGAATTGTGTTTCATCACCACTCTAATGTCACTCATTTCAAGACAAAATCTTTTCTGCTAGATATTGTAGGATGGTCGGGTAGAGGAAAATGGTGAAGCTTGTATTAGGAATACTATTATTTTAACCTGTGCGATCCACATAATTGATTTGTTATAATATATTAAAAATATTTATCATGTGCAATATCTTGCGATACACTTATATTTTGATATTTAGTAAGTATAACTATATTAAAAAAAATTCACCCAGAGTAATGAAATAAGCACTTGAGTTTTCGTTAGTTGACCGTAGAGCGTTGACTCCATTACTAAACAATAAGGAAAAATATGAAAAATAGCATAAAAGAATAGACAATATTCAATTAAAATTGAGGGTTTTTGTTTTTTTTTATTAATGGTATAGATTACAGCTTATAGGAAATATATGTACTGTATTATTACGATTAGCAATTTTAATCTAGAATTCAATTACGAATATGAAAGTAGGTAAGAATATATTTAATTAGGAATTGTATTACCATATTTTAATTTACAATTGTAGTACGAATTGAAATTGTATTACCACATAGTTTACAATATTATGCAAACCTTAATTGTATAAGACTGTTTTGGGTGAGAAGTTAAAATTGAGTAATTTGTTTTTATTAATAGTATAGATAGATTACGTTGCAGGAAATATATATGTTGTATTATTAGTACTAGTATTTACACCCGTGCGATGCACGGAATGGGTTTGTTATAATATATTAAGAATATTTGAATGGATATACAATTATTTAAATTATAACATCAGATATTATATAGTGCAAGTGAAGATATGAGTTGGGTCATTTATGTTTGTTGATGTTACCATTACTTGAATTCGAGTAAATAATTGCTCAAATTAATAGGTAATGTGTAGATGTAGGTATGCGGTGTTGTAACTTTAAAGATTTTATATATCATTGTTAGGAATTTTTAGAAATTGGCCCAATGTGATCGTTCTCTGGCAACTTAGTTATAGTAATGGATTGTTATCCTAATTCATTTTTATAGATGATATATTTTTTGTCTAGATATATAGCAACTTTATCATGTTGAAAAAAAAACATAATATCATTGATTATATTTACACATTATTGAAAACCTCTTTCTAGGCGACATTGGAAGTCGCAACACAATCTTGTCAATCATCGTCTACCGATAACACCTTCAGGCCATTAGGATGACTAACTCGGGAGAGAGTCACATACAATTTATCGTGACTAAAGACCGGTTATTTTAGCAATAACCCAACGTGAGTTAGTGTTTGGCATTGACTTTTGTTTATAGTCATGGCATATGCAAGCATCAACGGGAATTGTTTACGCTGGAACATGAAGGGCAATCTCGTATCAGAAGGACTAAGAGAGACATTCGGGGGATAAACTTTGGTCCCTTCATGTGTCCCATTAACTATTTTTGCTTCGACAATGTGATATACCAATCTTGTGATAATGAGCCGCTTTCCGTTACAAAGACCAAGAGACTGGTCTATGTTCCGCAATAACATAACAGGTGCACTGACCTTTAATGTCAATGAATGAATAGGAAGACCCGACAATCTCAAACTATTTAAGAATTTAGGAGTGTGCACTTCTGATAGATTTTCACCGCCTGATTACACAATATTTTGGGCGGGAAATAGGATTTCGTTTTGGAGGATTTTGTTTATATATATATATATATATATATATATATAGTTTATAACAATGTACTAATTCTAATGCATAACAATGTTTTGATGTTATAGGATTTCGTNATATATATATATATATATGCGGGGGCGGGGGCGGGGCGGGGATACCTCTCCCCACACCCGCCCCCATACCCGCGCGGGTTTAAAACTTTTCCCCCATACCCGCACCCAATACCCAAATTATGCGGGTATTTTATTACCCATTGGGGCGGGAATGCGGGTAACCCGTTGGGTGCGGGTAGAATTGCCATCCCTAATATGAAGGTTGGGATTTATTTTATCAGAAGCTTTTGGATAAGGACTTTCCGAACAATGAATTTGAGACAATTGGGAAAAACATTGTTCAGAAATGTCATGGTTTACCGATTACAATTGTGGTTGCAGCTGGGCTTCTATCTACTATCAATAAGTCAGTAGATGAATGGAAAAAAATTGAAGGTACGATAAATTCTCTCCAGACTTTAGACCATGATCAACAATTTTCAAGAATACTTGAATTGAGTTATAACAACATGCCTAGCCACTTGAAAGGCTGCTTTTTGTATTTGGGAATTTATCATGAAGATTGTGATATTCCAGTGAAAAAGCTTATTAGGTTGTGGATTGCTGAGGGATTTGTAGAGACAATGAGTAACAGGAGGCTAGAAGAATTAGGTGGAAATTATTTGCAGGATCTTATTGACAGATGTCTAGTTATGGTTCATGGGAGAAGCTCTGATCATAAAATCAAGACTTGTAGGATGCATGATCTCTTACGTGAGCTGTGTGTGAGCAAGGCTAAAAAAGAGAACCTTTTGTACCTTGAAACTACGGGTAGTTGTCATGGCTTTAATCGCTTTGTTGGATTAGGTGATAAGCGTTGGTTAAGTGTTAAAGTAGTAAACCCACATTTTCATTTGGCCATTGCTTCCAGGAAATGTCGTACCATTGTATGTTTTAATATGGTTGGAAACTGTGATTATGAATGGTATTTGCTTGCCAACTCTTTTAAGAAGTTAAGAGTGTTAGACTTGAGCAAGATTAACTTCAGTTCAGGTATGCCTCCAGATATTACACAACTTGTTTTCCTAAGGTACCTAGAAATAGCCTCAAGTAAGGTTCTAAACTGTATACCTTTGTGGAAGAATTGGAATCTACAGACACTAATTGTGACAGAAGATGACAATGGTGCCCGCAGGCTGCCTCCTGGAATTTGGGACTTGCCACAATTAAGGCATCTTGAAATCAACCATCAGGTTCCAATTGATGGTCTTCCAAAAATGGTTCAAGAAAACTTGCAAACACTCTATTGGATGTCTACCTCACAGTGTACAAAGGAAGTGTTTATAAGAATTCCAAATGTTAAAGATTTGGGAATGATTGCAAGATGCCAAGTGTCGTCATCACAGGGTTTAAGTGACGACCTGTGGTGTTTAAATCATCTTGAGAAGCTAAGAGTTCGGGGCTCTTACCACCCTTTACACTTGCCTTCTCAGGGCGATATTTTCCCACAAAACCTTAAGGAGTTGACATTTGAGAGAACCCTTATACCATGGGAAGCTATGACTATTATAAGCTTGCTACCCAATCTGAAGGTTCTTAAGCTCAAAAACTTTGCCTGTGTGGGACAAGAGTGGCAAATAATTGAAGAAGGCAGCTTCCCTCAGTTAAAGGTTTTGCTGATTTCTCTCACAAATTTGAAGGAGTGGAAGGCATACGTGGAGTCTCCTTTTCCCAATCTTGAGCACTTGCTCTTAAGAAATTGCTTCGAGTTGAAAGAAATGCCAGAGTGGATTGCAGATATCATCACACTCCAGTTAATTAAGTTGGAGTATTGTTATTCTTCCCTCGTTACTTCGGCTATGACGGTTAAAGAAGATCAACTTCACAATTACGGGAATGACAAGTTAGATGTTCTTGACTTCCATACTCGACCAGGTATATATGTCTCTTAAATTGTGTTGCAAAAATCCCGTCTAGGCACCGATTAATCGGCGCTTAGTTGCCCTGGTCGGCCGCTGAGGGTATCCCCTTAATCAGTGGTCTAATCGGCCAACAGGCGCTGACCTCCTTGGCCTCCTAGGCAACAACTAGGTCGCCTAGTCTGCGGATTAGCTATTGTTCTTTTTTTTTTTTTAAATGGGTTAATTCATTCAAAATGACATTGTTTTGAGTGAAATAACCTTCAATTGTTCAAACTCTATGTTTTTAGGTTAATATTTAATATTTTAGTATTAACTATTAAAGTATTAAATAGTTTATAATTATCAAGTCTTAAAAAATTAAAACATTTTTAAAAATAAAATAAAAAAAATGCATAGGTGTCTAGGCACCGATTGATCGCCGCCCTAGGCACTAGACACTCCACCGTGCGTCTAACGAGCGCCTTGCGATCTTTTCAACCATGCTCTTAAATAATTCTTTTCGATCTTTCTTTCATCTACTATTCTCTACTTTTAATATTTCATTTTTATGAAAAAATACTAGACGAGGACCATGTTGGAGCAGTAGAAGAAGAATATTCTAATGAACAAATCTCTGGAAAAGAATGTGCCCCCAATAGTTTAAGAGTAAGTTATCTCATATTTACATTGTGTAGTGCAATTTATGAGTTTATATCATTTCTTATATGTCAATTATAGTGACATTGTCATACTTGTGTGTGATCGTCTCATAGATCGTTATCCGTGAGACAAATTGAGTTAGGTGGTATTAACATGTAAATGTCATACTTATATGCTCAAATATAATACTAATTAAAAATAAAGTGTTCATTACTTATAAGAGAAAATGTAAAAGTATTATATTTTCTATCAAATGTATTACATTTTCCCTAAGGATGGGAATACGTCAGGCCTCTTTGTAGGGCCTATGACCTATAGCCTAATTAAGGCCTAGTTAGGATTGTCTTGTTTAATAAAAAAAGGCCAGGCTTGAGCCTGTGCGATTGACCATTCTTAGGTGCGGTTGTGCGGTTGCGTGGTTGCTTAGGTGCGTGATTTTCTTTCTTAATGTGCGTGATCTGTATGCTTAAGGTGCGTTAGTTTTGAAACTTAAGATGCGTCAACCTAAAGATTAAGGTGCATGGTTTTCCTTCTTAAGGTGCGTGATTTGTATGCTTAAGGTGCATGAATTGTTGAAACTCAAGGTGCATCATTTTAAAATCTTAGGTGCGTGGCTTGTATGCTTAAGGTGCGTCGGTCTAAAGCTTTAGGTGCGCGTAGTTTGTGTTCTTAAGGTGATCTGTTTGTGTGCTTAAGGTGTGTGGTTTTTGCGTCATTTTAATTCTTAAGGTGCATCAACCACACAGGAACCCTTCCCCGCTCCTGAACCCTTCCCTATATATATATGTGTGTAAAATTTATTTGTAATATTAAGTTAATATATATTCTAATTTATACGTAATATATTTTTATATTTATATATTCTATTTTATATATACGTAATATATTTTTGTATTTACAATATAACCCAAGAATATATAATTACTAAACCCTAACCATCTAACTCCAAAATCTCATTCTATATTCTGATTCAACTATAAACATTGTTGCTAATCATACTATAAGTATTCTTATGTTTAATTGTTTATTAATTGTTCTTACTGTTATAATATTTAATGAAGTTTCGCGAATTAATTATGTTAGTTGATTGTTAACTATTTATGAGATTAGGATGGTAACCAATAATACAATTGAATTTATTACTAAACAAGTTAACAAGCATGTTGAAGTCGTGACTTATTTTATTTTATTTATGTTTTAATGCTATTATGTTTGTATTGTGGTGATATACGTATGTAGTGTTATATTAGTTTTATATTAGGTATTTTTCTTAAATTATTTAGAAATGCTTATTAAAGTTTTTAAAAAGACTTATTAACATGTAGGTTTTAAATAAGCTCAAAGCAGAACTTAATTTGAAGCCTTTTTAATGGCCTACATAGTAAACAGGGGGCAATTTATATCATGGACTATGGTGCACAATGCACCAAAACGACGTCGTTTTGGTTATTTTAATTAACGATTTGTTTTTTTGGAAATCACATTGCGCGTTTCGGGCGGTCTGTGTATTTGTGTTAATATTTTCTGTATTCTTTGAAGACATTATATGTATTGTAGACTACGATTCTGTGTATTCATGGTAGGGGTACTTAAACATAGGTTGTGACGTGTTTTGTATATTCGAATGTTAGGAGAATGATTTCTGTATAGTTGTGTCAATATTCTGTGTATTTTTTCAAGTCATTCTGTGTATTCTAGACAAGGATTCTGTGTATTCATGTTAGTAGTACTTAAACACATGGGTGATGTGTTTGTGTATTGGTGTTTTCATATTCTGTGTATTCTTAAAGGCATTCTGTGTATTGTAGACTACGATTCTGTGTATTCTTGTTAGGGGTATTTAAACATAGGTTGTAATGTGTTTTGTGTATTCGAATGTTAGGAGGATGATTTCTGTGTATTTGTGTCAATATTTTGTGTATTCCTTCAAGTCATTCTGTGTATTCTAGACAAGGATTCTGTGTATTCTAGACAAGGAATTCCCTAAAGTCATTCGCTGACACCGTCCACTAACATTGAAACGACGTCGTTTCGGACTAGGGTCCCACAGTGCATTGTGGACCCTGGTCCACGATATAACGATTGGTAAACAGGCTTTTAAAAAGACTTCAGATCAACCTAAGCCAATTGTAGGCTCAGGCTTGATTTATTTAAAGGTGTTAATTTTAGCGGAAGTCTCTTGTCTTTGGTAACAACTTTACATTTAGTCATAGACTATCGGTTTTGCCATTTAACACCCTAGACTATCATATTTTAGACACTTTTGGTCCTTTCGATGACTTTTCCAGTGAAAGTCTATTTTAGGCAATGGTACCATTGTGGCAATGAGTTAATTCTAGCTGAGGTTCCTTGTCTTTAGTGGCAATTTCAAATTTAGTCTCAGACAATCAATTTTGTTATTTAACAATTCTGATTATCATATTTTGGACACTTTTGGTCCTTCCGAGGACTTTTTTCAGGTGAACCCTATTTTAGTTAAGGGCATTTTTGTGTTGTCAATTTCTTTTTTCAGTTTTCTACACTAGTTTTTTTTTTCGTCTGTACAATTGTGGATTACACCATCTCCTTCACCAGACTTTTATCTTCATCTCCTTCACCCTGGCCCCAAATCGTCAATTCGTCAATGGTGATACCGAGTACTATACTTGAGGACTTATGGGTATGGAAGAATCATCTTGCAACGTAGTTGGAAAACTCAGGATGTAGCCACCCGGTCGGCTTCTATCGCACCGCTATTG
>NXFB01001063.1:16389-28553 GCA_002525835.2 Ipomoea batatas
TACAGTTTTATTTGACAATATACACTTAATATATCGGACATGTTATTCAGTATTTTTTTATACATACTATAGTGGCATTTCAGCAAAACGAAAGTATCATTTCAGTTCAACTACACTTCTATTTGACAATATACACTCAATATGTGAGACATGTTATTTAGTTTCATTTTATACCTACTGCAGTTTCATTTCAACACAACTAAAGTATCATTTCATTTCAATTCAATTACAATTTCATTTGATAATATAAAAAAATATGCGAGATAAGTTGTTCATTTTCATTTTACATACACTTTAGTTTCATTTTGTTATAAGCAAACAAAAAATACGATATTTGTTAAAATTTAACGGTTGTCATTTCTTTACTTAAAGGGAGTCTATTTGTTTTAAGAATATGAGGTGCAGTGGAGCATAGCACTATATATTCTTTAAATTTAAGATTGATATGCATATGCATGTAAGAGTATTTCAATTAGTTCTTGAGTGGTAACTTGTAAAAAAAATGAGAAAAGATTATGTATGATAGAGTTTCGCTTAATGCATGTAATAGAGTTTTTTTGGACAATGGTCATCAATCCTCCCACTTTATGGGCAGAGAGACAAGGGAATATATATAATTTTACATTTCGTGGTAGTCAAGATTAATTAATATGCATTATTTTTTGAGTTATTTGGAAAACTAAAAATTACTATTTGAGATAAATTTCGTCTTGCAACATTAGTTGGCGATGGGACAATAAAAAAAAAAAGTAAAATAGTTTAGATTAGTCATATTCTACCCGCTCAAATCAAGAAATCCAGTAAGCCTAAATTAAAACGGAGAGTATGTATTATTGCACAATATTTTCATTGCATTTTAAAAAAATTATTATTTATCTCCAACAGCATCAGCGGGACAACTTCACCAAGCTCGCCTCGTGCATCAGTACATAGTTTCATGTTGAATTAAGTTTGGTAGGTGAAAAAAAGCTTCTGACATCAACAATGAATTCAAGGCTCTCGATGATTTTTGTAGCCAAAATTAAGTTTGGTAGGTGAAAAAAAGCTTCTGAGATCAACAATGAATTCAAGGCTCTCGATGATTTTTGTAGCCAAAATTGTAGTCGGCAAATTTTATTGTGGACCGGTCTAAAACGGTGTCATTTCTATTAATGAAAAGAAACAACACAGGTTCCGCGCAATTAATTTCGTTTGTATAATATATTCAATTTAATTTTATATAAATTATAGCTTCATTTCAGCGCAATTATAGCTTTATTTTGTTTCAACTACAGTTTTTTTCAACATTATACATACAATAGTCTTATTACAGTGAACCATGTTATTAAATTTTATTTTATACACAATGTAGTCTTATTACAGCACCACTAAATTATAATTTTAATTCAACTATAATTTCATTGGCTAATATATACTCAAATATGTGAAACTGTTATTCAGTTTCTTTTTTGGGTAAATGTAACTGTTATTCAGTTTCATTCTATATACACTGTAGTTATATTACAACACACCTAAAGTATCATTTTGCTAAAACTATATACATTTTCATTTGGCAATATACACTTAATATGTGAGACATGTTTTTCAATTTCTTTTTATACATACTATACTGTTATTTCTGCAAAACTAAACTATCATTTCAATTCAACTACAATTCTATTTGACAACGTACACTCAATATGTGAGACATGTTATTCAGTTACATATTATAAATATTGCAATTTCATTTCAACACAACTAAAGTATCATTTCAATTCAATTACAATTTCTTTTGATAATATAAACACAACATGCGAGACAAGTTATTAAGTTTCATTTTAGATTCACTATAGTTTTATTTTGTTATAAACAAACAAACAATAAGGGATTTGTTAAAATTTAACGGTTGTTATTTCTTTACTTAAAGAAACGACGCTGTTTTTAGACCATGGTCCAGTGTATAACAACCGATTATAGTTGTCACAGATTTTTTAATAGAAAATACTTTATGTACATCAAAAAACATACTCTCAACTTTTACTATACTCATATATAGTTGTGTTCAAATTTGATTGGAAGAAAAAAAAAAAAGATAATTATCATGACTCTTACTAAATTAATCATTCAAAGCATGTCATATTATAGGGAATACAAAATAAGAGTAAAATTTAAGAATTCATCTAGAATTACTTTTTTTGTTGTTTTATTTTTAAGAAAAGAATTACTCATTTTAATATCACAAATTTCTGAATATAATTAAATCAAAACTGTTTTCAAAAAAAAAAAAAATTAAATCAAAACTTATTGATGGGTCAGTCACGTCCATTCGCGGAAGGAAATAATGATTTAGACATTCAACTTGCGTCACTTGCCCTGTTGCCCATATAGAAGTTGATAACGACACGACTTGTTATTAATTATAGTACTTTGTAGGTCTTTAGCTGTTTCACTATGTACCCTTCTTTCTTTGAATCCTGACGTGAAACAAAGATTCAGATCGAAGTACAGAACTCAAAGTACAAATGGGTTGTTTTTATCAAAAAAAGTATAAGTGGGTTAATTATTGAAGAGATAGAATGGTCAAATCATCACGTGGTATGTTGGGACAAAATAGAAAAACTTATATCTTTTTTTTTTAATACAACTGACCCTATTACATTGTAGTATCTGTTCATTTATATTTTTCTTAACCTGTTGAAGCACAAAGAGTCAAATTCAAGATCTCCTCCACTGAGACTCGAACTCATGACCTCCCATCTAAGGGTGATATTTAGTTTTATTTTTAATGACATTTTTTTTTATTTTATGATTTTTTTTTACCTTTTACTAATTATAGTGTGATTTAGAATGTAGATTGATTTGTGATTTATATTAAGTTTTTCTATTCAAGCAGGTTACTATTTATATTTATAACATTTGTTTTTTTTTTTTTAGTTTTATAATAAGTTAGGTATTATAAAAATTATTTTAACTTAATTAATTTATTTATATGAATTATGTTTTATGATTTAGTTAGGAATTTTTTTTCAAATATAGTTACTTTTTATTAATCATTTGTTTGTAGAAATTTCTATTGTAAACTTCAAATTGATCTGGTTAAAAGAAAAAATATTTAAAAATTGAGTTAATTCAATGAATGGTTCTATAACTATTGATATTTACAAATTTTTATTTTTGACTTTCTATTACGTTATTAACCTTAAATTTAATTTTTACTAAATTAATATTTAACTAAATGACCAAATTTGAAACAAAATCAATAGTAGTGCCAATGAACTGTTTATGGTCAAATTGAAAGACGATGATACAAATTGGTAAAACTCTATAGTCAAGGGGCCATTTATAGTGCAATTGAAAGTCAGTGATAAAATTGGTAAATATCAATAATCAATGGACTTTTCTTAAAATTAACTCTTATAGATATCAATATCAATATATAAAAGATGTAATTTATAATACATTTTCTATTAGAAACATTTTATCCAATTAATTATATTTCATATTTTATTATAAATATTTTTTCGTGTTTTGATTACTTGCTTCTAGTCATCAAGATTTTTGGCTTTTCCCCTATTTATAAGTTTCGCTTTATGAATTTATTATAATAATTAATAATTAATTTATTATTTATTACGATAGCAATGTGATTGTTAGGCTTATTTTGATTTTAAATTTTTTATTCATTACTATAATTGATTATTTATGAAAACATTGATGATGTTATTGATTATTTTACGTTTAAGAAAGTGCCAAGAAGGTTTTTTTCATGATTATTATTGTGTATGTAGATTGCTAAAAACTTGTGAATCTTATATCAAATTATTGACAAAGACTATCTTATTGATCATTATCCATGAGTTAGGTTAGGGGACTTTTCATAAGTAGTACTCTTCATCTCATAAGTAACTCTTCAACCCTCCCTGAAAAAGGTATTACATTTTCCTTAATATGTATTACATTTTCTTTTATAAATAATAATCAATGTATCCATTATTAGTATCACACTTTTTGTCATAAGTATTACATTTTTCCTTATAACTAATAATCAATTAAAGTATCCTGATTAATGTTACACTTTTTCTCATGAGTAACTATTCAACACAAACATATTATATTTTAATTTAAAAGCATAACTTTTTTCATCCAACACATACAATTTCCCTCATAGCTAACACAATCCATTATAAGTTATATTTCTATCTAAACTGACCCCGCTCATGAGAAAAGATCCCTGAGATAGTGTTGTGAGGAAATGAACTGTGCTTTAGTGACGTAAAGCTACCAAGTATAAATAGTATACAAATGAGAGTTAATAGCTAGGGAGTTGTAACAACTAGTCTAACACACCTATTCTAAAGGAGTATAATTAGAACAAATACAAAGATAGAAAACATCAACCACATTATTCTCAAAAAAAAAAACATCAACCACATATATCCTTAACAAGCGNTTTTCACAGGTGCAAAAGAATTCATATCAAGGGATATTCAACATTGAACTCAATTATTCCTTCATAGCAACACATTTCTAAGATAGATTAAACAAAACATTAATTTCAACACCACACAAGATTCTATACTAGCATCATATACTTAACCACATTTTAAGCACAAAGTGCTTCCCTTTCCACACTTTAGAATTGAACATCGTCTTCGATGTTCGCTCTATGCACACGGTGGGAAAGAGATAAGGTCATTCGCCTAGTGCAATGCCCTTTCCACACTTTAAAAGTGGGCTATGGGCTAGGAAGATCACAACATTGCTTTTATGAAAGACTTTTAACCTCATACACTATAATACCAAACAACCCCGGGTTTCCACACTTTAGAAATGAAACACAAAGGCAAAATAACAAAAGATAAGGGAGATAAAGAGACTCCCCTTTTTGCTTCTCTTCAAGTATATTGCCTTTAATCATCCTCTTAGCTTTGATCTATTTATCAATTTTCCTACATCATCAACAAACACATTGCAATACTACAAACCATATTAGAGAATTTAGCTTCCATTAATGCAAAGCTTATTGAAAGCAAAAGCAAAAGTAAACAACAAAAACAAAATGCATAAAAAATGTAAGATAACCTCGGGTTGCCTCCCAAGAAGCGCTCTGTTTAACGTCCGTAGCCCGACGCAACTTTCAAACCTTCATTCCAACACACTTGGACGGGGACAAGCCCTTTTGCCCCATCTACTCTTTCCTCACGATACGCCCTCACATGCCGGGCATTAGCAAACTCCTTTAATTCAATACATAGCATACTCTCTTCCAAAGGTTTGCAACTATCTAAGTCCATGAGTATGCAATTCTCTTCCAACTTTCCTTTTTTTTCATTTTTATTCTTTTCACCAAACTCTTTTTCATCATTTCTCACTTTATCTTCAACTTCCTCCCTAACACTCTCATCTCTTGTCTTTTCCTTTTCCTCTTCTATGATTTTACCATTAACTTCCTCAAACAACACATTCTTATTTTCAAAATTTCCTTCTTCGTTTTCCTTTTCTATAGTCACACTTTCCTTCTCCTCCTCTTTTTCACTACTTAACAACAAATCCCTTAAATCTCCATCCGTTTCCTCTTTTTCTTCACCAAGCAAATCATGAATATATATAGCATCATCAAGACAATTATTATGGAAATTCACAAATTCAATATCATTTAAATCAAGCAAACAAGCATTAACATTCAATTCATCATCATCATCACAAAGCATATCATGCAATTCACCATCATGTTCATTTAACAAAGAATTATCATCAAAAGTAAACAACTCAAGGCCATCATTATCATTAGAATTGAAAGAATTAACATCATTAACATCACAAGAACCATTTTCAAAAGCATTATCATGAATACCACAAGACACATTCTCACAAGAATTTGAAGGATTAACGTCATGAGTTTCAAAAGAATCACTTTCACAATTATTGGAGGAATTAGCATGAAGATCATCATCACATTTAGCACTAAGATCCCATATATTCCCTAAAGATTGGGTATTCACATCAACATTAATAATTTCCTCACTAACAATATTGGCAATATCATCATCCCCACAAGTATAAGCACAAGGATCGACACAATCTACATACTTATCATCACAAAGATTAGAACTATCAACATCATCACAAGCCACACATAAATCATCACAATCATCATTCTCATCACACATGTCGGCCCAAGATTTAGAAATTTTATTACCAAGAGTAGTGCTAACACTAATAGGGTCGTGTCTTACCATTTGCAAGCTCAATAGTGTCACCACATGACCTTTCCTCTTCCCACACTATCTCCTCATCACCATCACTCTCCTTTTCCTCAACATTCTCATATTCTTGCTTCCACCCTTCCCTAATATTGGCCATTTCTTGCTTTAATTCTTCTATCCTTGCCAATNATATATATATATAGCTTCCACTTTTGTTGTTTTAATTTTGTAGATTGGTCTGAATTAAATCCGGGAAGGATTTGATTTGGAAGTGCGTATATGCATCATGCATGTAACGAATATTGTACTACTAAGTCCAATTATGAAGTGTTATATTTAACGTAAGAAAGCTATGGGGATAAAGGAAAATGAGATCCCTCAATTTTAGGGGTCGGTCAGTAGATTCAATTGTATCTGTCCATATATATACTTTCTGAGTCAATATTTTTATTGGGGTTTGAATCAGAAACATCCAATTTGAGAGAACCACAATTATATATGCTGTTCAACCACAAGTTAATTTCATCAATTTCATTTTTTAGAACAAAACTTGTAAATTCACCCCAATCTTTAAATTACTTGGAATATTTCCCTTCTCTTTACATTGTTGAAGGTAACACGGAGAGAAGTAAAAGCTAAAAGGAAGAAGAAGATTGGTTGTAGAATGCGGTATGTTTTTATTGCTTTACAACACGTATATACATGGAGTTTATATAGATGACAGGTGACGGTTGCAACTGATCATATAGTATGGAGTTTACAAGAATATAATGCCCTCACTTATTCTGCTCATTTCCTTTATTGCCCAATACCCCCCATAAGCTGGAGCATGCAAATCTTGTATGCCTAGTGAAAGGTGTAGTTTTTAGCGGTGGATGAAAAGAGGTAGGTGTTAAAACGGGAAGAAGTTCCCGAGTATCGTTCTCAAAGGATGGCAAGGAGGGGATTAGGGCGGTAAGGGGATCAAGCACAAGAGTGTTTAGTGTTTGAAAGCTAACCCAAACATAGTAAGAAATGCACTTGAAACATCATGAAAACAAGGAACAAACAATGGAAACAATCAATTGGAAAGGAGGATTTGGATCTTGCAACTCATATAGGTATCCTTGATTTCCTAAGATATTAGGCTAGCAACACTTAGATAATGAAAATGAGACAAGGTCACCAACACCACCGCCACTCTCGTGGTCAATGGACTCACTCCTTAGACCGTAATTTCATCGTTGTGATCACTAGGCTAGGAGAGGCATTTTGTCAAACACGTTATGTGCCTCTTATCTTCCACTTCTCCCTTTTCTCAAAGGTGAGAGGGAAATGTGCTAGCCTAGGCTAGGCTAAGGAGTAACCCTACTCTCGTAGGTGAGACTCCTTCTCCAAACACCTCTCATAAAGGTTGATCATCCCTACACAAGAGTCAAAGTGGATCACCACTCACACAATCAAACTCATAATCAAGCAATTGCAAAACCTAATTAATCAATTCAAAGCTCAAGAACATCCATACATCATTGCTCAATCCAAATCCATAAAGATCTACCTAATCATACTTGGAATTGAAATAGCAAAAGGTAAAAGTAATAACAAGAAATTAAAAGGAAAACTTAGCTTGAAATTAAACCTTGAACTTGAAATTGAATGTTGATCGCAAGCTTGCAACAATGGAATTCTTCTCTAATTCTAATCTAAACCTAAGAATTGCAATGTGGAGTGAATTGGGAGTGTGGAGTGAATTGGGGGAAATCTCTCTAGGCTAATCCTAGAGAGAGAAATATTCTAAAGAGATCTAAAACTGAAGTGTGATGGATCTCTTGCAAAATTAGCTCAATTCCTCTTTTAAACATTGCAGAAACTGCCCATTTTTGCGATGGACGCCCTGGTGGACGCGCGTCCACTGCGATAAATGCGTCCAGACTTCAACTTCTGCAAGCGTTCTGATGGACGCCCAGGTGGACGCGCGCGTCCACTGCGCGTCCACGGCCCTCTGCTGCACAGACTTCAAACTTCAGAGAGTGAAAAATTGGACGCAGGGGTGGACGCCTGGTGGACGCGACCTGGACGCGCGTCCACGGAACGTCCAAGGCGCGTCCAAGGTGCGTCCAAGGCCTCTTCTTGCTCCCACTTCGGTTCGTTCTTCATTTCTCTGAAATATTGTCATCTTCTGCCTTTTTGCACATCTTTTTCCTACAAAAACGATTAGCAAAGCGTAGAACGGGTCCGATGGCACTAACAAACATTCCAACGCAATTTAAGGCTCAAATCAAACACAAAAGCAACGAATTGTGCACTAGACGATCCAATAATAACCTTATAAAGATGGCATCTTTTGCACTTATCAAACTTTCCACACTTTAAACCTTGCTTGTCCTCAAGCAAGCTATCATTGAATCAAGCAACACATAAGTGAAAAAGATGCCACAACCTTGAGATGCAAGCAAGCTAAGGCACAAGAGTGATGCATACATTTGAAATCAATACAATTCTCAAGCTATCATGAAAATGTGCTTTCAAACAAACCTTTGATTCTCAATAACGAATATCCCAAGAACAAAACCTTTCAACTATAGTAAAGCAATTTGGTTAACTTTCATTATCATCCGAGTCAAGCATGCAATCCAATAACGGGTTCACCAACCATTTAAAGCGGGCCACTAGCCGAACCAACTAGTGGGACCGATGTGCACAAACCAAACCTATTAGACCACCCGTGTAACCTCAAGCCCCCTAAATTCTAGCGTGATAAAAAAAAAGGCTATAAGGTTATCTACTACCCCTCAAGACCGACCATCGGGCTACCCGATCTCACATGGAGCTCCATGCTTTTTCGAGAACTGTGCAATAGGTGCCCGGTCCCAACGGGATAGATCTCTCCTTTTCTCATTCCCCAAGATAACCTCATCGGGCTACCCGACTTCACATGGATCTCCATGCTTTTTCAAAGGCGGTGCAATGGGTGCCCGAATCTTGGCGGAATGGCTCTCTTCAATTTTCTCATCTCCCAAGACCTCGTATCGGGGCAACCGACTTCACGTGGATCTCCACGCTTTTTCGAAGACAGTGCGATGGTTGCCCCCCAACTTGCCCTAGCGAGACGGTTCATCTTTTTCATATCTTAAGGTGCCCACATTGGGCTCTTTTGGGATTTTTGCCTCATTGGGCTCTTTTAAACAAAATAAAGCAAAGGATCACCTTCACAACCCCACACGCCATCTTCGGGAGAGCAAAAGTAAAGAAAATTAGTTTCATTTCCGGGCTTAGTAAACAGTATATTACTAGGGTTGATAGGTGCACACTCCCACTTCGTTACCTCCTTGATTATGGTCCGGGTTAAATGAGGGGTGAACATCACACAAANTAGGCATTGCATTTGCAAATCAAAGCCTTTCAAGCACAACTGTGCTTTCCTTTCCACACTTTAAATCGAACATCGTCCTCGATGTTCATACTACGCACAAGGTGGGAAAGCTACAAAAGGTCTCAACATACAATGCCCGTTTCCACACTTTAGAAGTGTGTTATGGGCTAACGGGTCACACAACATACTTTTATGAACGATTTTAAAACAAGCTAATGCACAAGTCATGCCATCTCCCGATTTCCACACTTTAAAAGGAAAGCATATAGGTAATGAAAGTAGGTAAGGGAGATAAAGAGACTCCCCTTAGCTCACTTTGAGTGCATTGCCTTCAATCATGGTGGGAAATGCATAACCTCTTAGCTTTGAGCCATTTATCACTTTCCCTACACCATCAACAAACACATTGCAATACTACAAACCATATTAGAGAATTTAATTTCCATTAATGCAAACCTTATTGAAAGCAAAAGTAAAAAACAAAAACAAAATGCATAAAATGTAAGATAACATCGGGTTGCCTCCCGAGAAGCGCTCCGTTTAACGTCCGTAGCCCGACGCAACTTCCAAGCTCTCATTCCAACATACTTGGACGGGGACAAGTCCTTTTGCCCCATCCACTCTTTCTTCACGATATGCCCTCAAATGTCGGGCATTGAAAAACTCATTTAAGTCTATACATAGCATACTCTCTTCGAACGGTTTGCAACTATCTATGTCCATGAGTATGCTATTCTCTTCCACTTTACCTCTTTTTTCATTTTTCTTCTTTTCACTAAACTCCTTTTCATCATTTCTCACTTTATCCTCAACTTCCTCCCTAACACTCTCATTTCTTGTCTTTTTCTCATCTTCAACCTCTTCTTTTACATTCTCATTTTCAACCCCTTCACTCCAATCTTTACCAATCAAATCATGAATGTATAAAGCATCATCAAGGCAGTTATCATGAAAAGTCACACATTCAATATCATTTAAATCACACAAGCTAGCCTCAATATTCATATCATCACCACCACAAAGCATCTCATGCAAAACATCAACATGTTTATTTGACAAGGATTCATCACCAAAAGTAAAAGACTCAAGAACATCATTCTCATTAATCAAAGCATTATCATCGAATGTGAAAGATTCAAGGCCATCATTATCATTAGAATTGAAAGAATTATTTTCACAAGTATCAACACAATTTCCATCATCATCATTGGAGGAGTCAAATGAATCACTATCATTAAATTCATAAGGGTTAAGAAAATTGACCTCATTATCAACATCTTCAACTATGCACTTATTTTCACTAGGCATATCTACCACTTTTTCAACTCCATTATCAACACAATCAATATTAGCATTATTAAAATGAATAGGCACATGAATATCATCACAATCATTATTCTCATCACACATGTCGGCCCAAGATTTAGAAATTTTATCACCATGAGTAATGCTAGCACTAATAGGGTCAAGTGTCTTACCATATGCAAGCTCAATAGTGTCACCACATGGTTTTTCCTCTTCCCACACTATCTCCACATCACCATCACTCTCCTTTTCCTCCACATTCTCATTTTCTTGCTTCCACCCTTTCCTAATATTGGCCATTTCTTGCTTTAATTCTTCTATCCTTGCCAACATCTTGTTCTTCATGTCTTCCATGTTTTCCTCCACATATGGTTGCAACATGTACTCCTCATTCTCATAGTGGTTGCACTCTTGATCAATTTCGTCCCTACATTCACATGGAAAGTTAGTCTTACATTTCTTGCAATATGGGTACTCTTGGCATTGATACCTCTAGTGAGGCCCTTTACAAGCATAACAAATCACTTGTCGATTCATATCTTCAAACATGTGTTCCTCAATGGTCTTGAATCGGTCATTTGGGTCTCTTGGCTTGGGTTTCAACCAATGGTCATACATATGCTCGATAATAGATTTCTTTTTGGGTGGAGGTGTGTTTTGAGTGTACGATTGTGGAGAGTAAGATTGGTATGGGTAAGAGTCGTAGGATTGAGAATTAGAGAATCTTCTTTGTTGAGGGTAGTCATCATCCTCGTCATAGTGGGTAGATTGGTAAGATTTTGAATCATAGCTTTGAGGTAGTGGTGGGGCTCTTCTTGAGTAGTGGTAATCACCATATTCTCTATCATCATATTGAGGTCTTGATGGTTGCCTTCTTGGTTGGTATTCTTCTTGTGAAGATCCATATGTCCTTGAGTAAGGTTGTTCATAGTCCTCATAATCTCTATAACCATAGGGGTTAGAAACTTGAGCATTATAGCCTCCCCTTGGTTGCCAATATTCTTATTGATCCTCATAGTAATCCTCTTGTGGATATCTTGCTTGAGAATACATCATATAGGATCAATCTATCAACACAAAGACAAGAGAGTGTTTTGCAACTAGAAGTAGTTGCAAGTGAGAGTAGTAGCAAATGAAATGATAAAAAGATTAAAACGTAAACAAAGTAAATTGCAAAAATAGAAAGAAAATGGGGGGTTAGACTCTCTAACTTGAACACTTTCTCATGTCAATCCAAAGGCACTCACTACTCAAAAACCGATGCCATCCCCGGCAACGGCGCCATTTGAAGGGTTGTATTTTAGCGGGAGGTGGAAAGAGTG
>NXFB01001064.1:16198-28541 GCA_002525835.2 Ipomoea batatas
ACGATGTGCCGACCTTGGATGACTTCTCCAGAGTACTTCGATGGATTGAATGGAGAACAGGTCCGAGTGATCAACTGATCTTAAGAGCAGCAAGCATGGTGGCTGAGGAAGACTTTGCACTAAACTGTTTGAATCTTACAGAAATCCCAGCCACTGAATTAATCAATATTGCCCATGAGATGAATGTGACTAGGAGAAATCTTGGTCGATCTGACAAAGGAAAGGGCATAGCTGATGATGCACAAGAAGAGGAAGCCGAGTCTGAATTGGATCCTCTCTCTAAGGTTTTTTCAAGAATGGTGGTTGTCGTCATTCCCGGTCTTGATCGTCGCCGTCATTAACATTTACATTGGTCTGTATTCTTTCTCACTTTTCTTCCTAATTTCTAAGTTTTCCACATGTATGCATATGTTTATTAGCACGTCTTCCGTGTGCAGGAACATGTATGCATATGCTTAAAGATGGGTCATTTTTTGTTTTTAAGTCATTTTTATGTGATTTATTTTTGTATATACGTGATGATCTATCATTGAATCAGTTACTCGGACTTTGATGCAATGGTGGAGAAATGGCTGAGCATTCAAGTTATTGTTTTTACTATTAAAAACAAAAACAAAAACAAACCAACAAAAAAAACAAAAAAAAATAAAAACATATGCATCGATTGAATTGAAGTTTGAGAAATTACCGTAACTAGAAATGGCGAAATGAGAACTTTTGCATCTTTTTCCCCTGAAAATTGAAGTACACACCCAAACACTTCAGCCCAAACAATTAAAAAAATAGTTAGCAAACAATAGAAAAGGAAAATAAAAAATGATTCATAATTCAATGATTAATATTAATAATGTTAGCAGTAAAAATGAAAAATGAAAAAGGAAACAAAATTAACTTACGAGAAAAAATAGAAAACATAACGAAATTAACTTACTAGGAAATGGACTAACAATAATAAGGTTACTAATAAAAAGGAAAATCCTAACAAAATTTTCATTTCGTGCTTTCCCGTCCAACCACTTCTGTCCAAACAATAGAAAATGAAAATTTATTGAGGAAACAATATAAAATGAAATAAAAAAAAAAAAAAGGTCCATAATTTAATGATTAATACTAATAATATTAACAATAAAAAAAATGAAAAAATGAAAAAGAAAACATAATTTAATAATCACACATAGAATAATTATAGAATAAAATCTCTATTCTATTTAGTCATACCTTATATAGCCTAAACTACTACACATCATTCTCGTCATTTCCTCCTTTAATAATAATAACAACAACAACAACAACAACAACAACAACAACAACAACAACAACAACAACAACAACAACAATAATAATAATAATAATAATAATAATAATAATAATTTCGTTACCTTAATTACTTTACTTTCTATATTTTTGTAATATCGTATCAACCATTTCGATATATAATTAAAAATATTGAATCTATACTATATATAAAAGTAAAATAATCCTCCTATTTCATTTTTCCCGCACAAACTTTTGTAGTCAATTAATTAAATATTTTATTAGTCAAATAATTAATAAAGCTTATTTAGTAAGAAAATGTTAAATCGAAATGAACTAATATCTATTAATTGGTAATATATTGTTTTTATATTCAAATATCAATACTATTAATAAAAGTAAAATCATCCCCTTCAACTTCCCCACACAAACTAATATTACTAATTAATTCGTAAAAAAATTAATAAAAAATTTAATTGGTAACAAATTTTTTTTTTTTGAGAATAATTGGTAACAAAATTTTATTTACCAAATCCTGAGAATAATTAAACCATTATAATTGTGAGAATAATGGAAACAAATTCTGCAATAATAAATATATAAGAAAATTCCGTGAAAATTATGAGTAATTTTATAAGAAAAAATAATTTACTAATTATTATTTACACAAATAATAATATTTCGAATACTTATCTCCTATATCTATACTACTATTAATAAAAATAAAATCATCCTTTGTAAAATTTCCGCCCAAAAAAATAGTAAAGATAAAATGGAAAAGAAAACTGATTTTACTAATTGATTGAAAATATAAAAAGATCCAGAAAAAGAAACGGAAATTAGGCAAATTGGAAAAGTAAAAGGATATTACTAATTAAATGAAAATTGATTGAAAACTATTTAAAAACTTAAAAAAAATTAATTACACTTTCCTTTTGAAAAATTTAAGTTATTTAAACTTTAAAAATTAATTAAACATGGGTTGTTATATTTTTATAATAATTACAATTAATTCATTCAAATATGGAGGAGAAAGAAAAACTAAATGCTATACGATGAAAATGAATATACTTAAGGTATAAAAGTATAATTGCACATATATTAGTCTAATTGACTAATAATAATTGTCTAATAATTATTATGCTAATTAAGCTAAACATTGGTCATATTAAATAATATAATATAATTAAATTATTTTCCATTTTCTCATATTTATTTTAGTAATAATATAATTACATAAGTCATATTACATATCAATATTTTATGATAATTGTAAACAAACAAATCATTACTATTCAATTAATTGTGTAATACTTTTGCACTAATCTTATAATCAAATAACTGTATAAGTTCAATATTAGAATTTTTTTATAATTTCATCTTTATTTTTAATATCTAAATATATAATAAAAAAAAATTGCGCTATATAATATTCGATGTCCTCGCGCGAATAATTCGACAATTATTTGCTCTAATTTAAGCTAGGAAAACATCAGAAAACATAATCAATCAAACCAATTTCATTAATTGCGCTATATCTTATTCGATATTACAATTTATATAATTGTATATCGAACCCAATATTCTTAAAATATTATAATAAATCCATTTTGTGCAACGCACGGGCAAAAATACTAGTTATTGATAAAAAAAATTAATTTTATAATACTTTGCTTCCTCTTGTAGCACCAATAACCCAAGCAGAACAGTAGTAAAAAGATTAACAGAGATGCAATGCCTATACCAACAAGAGATAAGTAGATTAACGTTAGCCTTACAGGTAGCATAATTCCCTAAATAAATCCTCAGATTTCTCTGCTTAATATGGCAAACAAGTACCGCAAATTATATCGTGGACCGTGGTCCACAATGCATTGTGGACCGCGGTCCAAAAACGACGTCGTTTTGATTAATGAAATAGACGGATGAATTCACGCCACTCACTTTCTTTTCATATATACTGCACTTTCTTTTCAACACAACTGCAGTTCCCTTTCAACACAACTGCAGTTACTTTTTGATATAACTACAGTTGTATATTATCGAATGAAACTATAGTTATATCCAAAAGTAACTGCAGTTGTGTTGAAAGGAAACTGCAGTTATGTTGAAAAGAAAGTGCAGTATATATGAAAAGAAACTGCAGTATATATGAAAAGAAACTGCAGTATATATGAAAAGAAACTGCAGTATATATGAAAAGAAAGTGAGTGACGCGAATTTATCCGTCTGTTTCATTAATCAAAACGACGTCGTTTTGGGATCGCGGTCCACAATGCATTGTGGACCGCGGTCCACGATATAAGAACTGAACAAGTACTGTTTCAGGCATCATTAAAGTCTGCTAATTCTTTCCTTCTAGATCAACAACGTAGAGTCAATTAACTCCAGTAAAATAAACGTCTTCTTCAATCTATCTATTCAATGAAGCAGAACATACATGCAATATCCAGGTGAACCTGACCAATTGCTCAGAACCTGAGTGAATTCACTAACTCCTCCATTACTGCATTTATCAGATATTCCTGAAACACATGAGAATATTTCAAAGTTTGTAACTTAAAGCAACTAAAGTTTCAAGAAAGTATAATTAGGGGCATCAATGCATCATAAGTCCTGAAATGTCTGTAAGACAGTTCAAACTTGGTTTACAATCACCATAAGATTAAAAAGAATAAAAATAAATAAATAAATAACAGTAAAATTCCCATTCACAGTTAGAAGTAATGAAACATTAACTCAAAATTACATGCACAAAAGAAAGGGAAGTATCCAAGAAATATATATTTCTTTACAATTTCTTAAGAAGAAAATAAATAAAGTTCACAGTTATAAAGCAGATGATTAAACAAATTATTAACTCAGAATTGACCTGTACAAAACAAAATATAAGGATCCATGGAAAGTCAACTAGTTTTATAATTTGTTAAGAAAATAAATATATCGAGTTAATACCCAAAATAGTCATCGACTATAGTGGTTTTTCTCAATTTCGTCCTAAATGATTTTGGTGACCTAATATAGTCCCAGACTTGTATGTTTTTTCTCACTATAGTCCTCCGTTTGTTAATCCGTTAAGTTGGTGTTAGATAGAAGGTCAATTATGTAATTTCAATATTGTTTTCTTTTTACTCCACCTGTGAAATGAAGAGAGGCGAAATGGGGAATAAACCCAAGCGTTTTCAGGAGAAAGAAAGCGCGTTTAAATCAGAACTGGTATTCATGTCCGGGCTGCACACACGGATTTGTGAATCTGTGGGGGGAAATCTTGTTATTAGTTGCTTCATTTATCTGCTGTAAAGTAAACTGTATGTACAAAAGGTAAGGATCTAAGCAAAGTCAAAAAAAAAAAAACTTTGCTATGGAGTACTTGATAACAGAATAAATAAATAAATATATCTAAGAATGTAAATGTAAATGAAATTGAAAACACAAATTCTACAACTGCAACTTTATCCTGTCATCATTTCAACTTAGGAGAATATTCTAGTACACTTAAATTTAAATGTCATAAAAAGAATGACACACTACAGGGAAATAAGCTAAGAAGAGGCAAAAATTACTCCCTTACTTGGTAATTAATTGAGCTACATCTGCCTGATTCTTCACTAATTTACAGAAAGCATCAACAGTCATAATCAAGGCTTTTTCCTTTCCCTGCCCAAAGAAAGAACACTATGATGTTGTACAGTGTATGAATTGATAAAATTAAACTTCTCTTTATGCAAACTAAGAAAAGCCTTTTCCGAACTTGAAGAGTGGAACTCTTCCCAATATCTCCTGAAGTCCAATTCCAGTTCCCGTTTGCCTCTGTTTTCAAGGTCAGAGGTGAAACAAAGAGAAATATAAATCTAAAATATTTAAGTAAGTGATGACAATTTCACAATTTAATTTTCTTCCTCTCATAGATTCACTTGCAGATTATAATAATGCATAATTCATAACTCAGAGCATCAGGCAAGGTGATCCAAGTAAATACTTTCAAATAGCATTTTCTGATTATCCATGTCTATCATAGTTAGAATACAAGCATTCTTAATTTGTTGTTTTAAAAATAAGACAGGTCTGTCATATTGGTACAGTGTTCTATGGAGTGAACCAATGGTGTTAAAAAAAGTCTCGAAAAGCTAATAACACTCACACATAGTATGCTCGTCCACCCTCAAACATACATAAAATGGAATCCTCTTTTACTTATCTAATAAAAATAAAAATGAGAATCTTCTATATATGTATATACATAATCACAGATTGATATTTGATAATAGCAGAGTCATAATGAACCTTGCAATGTCCATTGCAAATCTAAGAGCTTTTGTAGGCTTAAGTGGCCCATTAGTATCCAGATAGGTCCGCAAATCACCCTGAATTTTTTTTTTTAAACAGATTTAGTTTGGGAAACAGATATCAAGAACATTAGTTCAAATTACAGTTTAAGCCAAACAATCCAAGAGAAAATGCCCTATGAAATGACAATTAAGAAATGATTTATTTTTTTCTAACGCTCTCTCGGGTAGCTTCAAAAGCTAGCCGAGAATAGTGAATACCTTTGGTAAATATTCCATCACTATCATCATCGGACTACTCTGGGTTACAGCGCCAAGAAACTGAACCACATTTGGATAGGTAATTTTCTGAAGAAGTGTAAGCTCATCTATAAATGCCTTCCTGCATTAATCCAAAGTCGGAACATATAAATCAACACATTCATGGCGGGAAAACAAAGAACAAAACAGATCAAAGGATGACCGACCTTGTTTAATGCAGCAAGCCTAATGACCTTGACGCCTCGTCTATCAGCATTAAGAACAGCTTCTTCAATCTTTTTATTTACGGCTTCCGCAGCAAATGGCAAGAAATACTGCAAATCATAGCAAAATAAACATTCAAGATGCCAAGACAAAAAATAGGAAAGAAATTATTCCTAGTAAATTCCAATCTTTAGTTCCATGTTTTGGCACTCTGTTATTACAATTTAAAGATGGGTTTCAGTTTCAGATAAATTTTATAAACAGATCATTTCGGTTTCATTTTTCTGTATTTTTCTATTTTAGAAACCTGAACTCCTTTGCATACAACATAGACGATCTAAACAAGTTCAGAATTAATCTCCGTCTAGAGACATTGAGGAAGATACCTGAAAACCAAATCTTGGTATGACCCATGTCTGGTGCACTCTCCCTCTGAGGTTGTAAAAACTGGACAAGAAAGTCTTGCAATTGAGCCACATGATAAGCATCGCCATAATGACTCCAGGCCAAAGCAGTAACAAGAAGAGCCTTGTAGTGAAAGGAATTGAACCAAATGATCTAAAAACAAATGCAGCATGAAGTGCCAACATAATATCAACGATATGCGCAAGGAACACAAAATCGGGTGCGCTTTGACCTGCACATTGATATTGGAAATAAATTCATAATTGTATTTCAGAATAAATGGAGCCTATTCAAGAAGTGATTATAGAAAAGTATGTAAAAGATAAGTATAAATGTTAAACAATAAAAATTATACTGAAATCATTCTCCCAAAAATTCTAAATAATCTATGAAGGGAGTAAGGAAAAGTGTTGAAGTTTGTGTAGTTACAAGAAATAGTTGACCTCTAGAAGCTATGTAAAACATTTAAGGATGATACAATTTGATATGACATAATAAAAATTGAAGAGAAACTTATGTGAAAGCAATCGTATACATATAACACCATGAGCTGAAGAACCAGAGAGTAGAAAAGAGAAACAAACTTACTTGTCCTTGTACTTATCTCTCTTTGGAGGTCCCAAGAACGGGTATTTAATTTATTGTCTTTCCCAGCATATCATAGAGAGGCATAAATAGGCAAAAATTAGTTTCTGTATCCCTATGATGTAGGCTGTAGTATCTGTAGAGTCAAAAAAAGGGGAAAACTTTAATCACTTTGTTGTGTAAACTCACAAATGAGAGCTTAAGAGGAAGAGGACATACGTTGGGCTATAAATCAAATGCCAAAACTTTAATCACTTTGTTGCGTAAACTCACAAATGAGAGCTTGAGAGGCTGTAGCCTGTAGTATCTGATAATAAATGGAATAGTGTCGAAGAGTCTGCAAGGCATGATTTCAACATTGCTATGCCCCAAACATCTAAGGAAATCAAATGCCATAACATACCCATACATAACACTTATGCGTCCGTTGTTCTCACTTCAGACGCAGATAGTGGCTGCTTTCGGACGTAGATGGTCCGGCATTTAAAAAAATTAATAAAAAATAATAAAATAGTGAATATTTTAATTACAAAAATGCCACAGCATCATTTTACGCGTCAGGTGTTTTAACTCCAGCAAATTGTCTTATATTTATGGTAATAAGCAAACTTATGGAAATACTTAGTTTTCTGATCACCTTCTTTCAACCACAACTGCTTGGAGTGTTGCTTTCAGTTGATTTCTTCTTGAGTCATTAAGTGGTACAACTCTTTTTTCCAAAACCTGAAACTGGACGACATCGCCTACCACTCCACTGCTGCGTAGGGCCTCTAACTGAGACTTCAAATGATGAATACGTTTAACGAACTTCTTAAAGTGATCCACTCCCCAACGCCATAAACCATTTTCACACTCTCGATACGTTGTTGAAAATTAGAACCTGTTGAAATATTCCAGGATTACTCAACAATTTGCTTGCAATTATTGTCAACCAACCACGCCGATTCGAACTTAAAATGTCAGCCAACTTGACGGATAGACCTTCTATCAAGATCAAGGAATATGGCACTATGATCGGAAGTAAAAGTCAGAATATTCCGAATCGATGCTTTAGTAAACATAGAACACCATTCTCCCTTGTCAAGACGCTCCTCCACCCAATGGTCGGTACCTCTCATTTTTTCCCACATAAATGCTTGACCATCTGATAAACTGTACCTTTTATTGTTATTTTATATATATTCTTTTTATAATTCATTAGTAATTTTAATTAATTATGCATTTACTTTCATTTATTTTAACAATTAATATTGTTTGGGCTTTTTATTATTATTAGTTTAGTTTTAATTGATAAATTGTATTCTCTAGTCCATTAGTCAAGCCCATTCAATGAGGCTGTCTTTGTTATTTTGTGTTAGCTATTTAGATTTATTTGAGCCTAGCCCATTAAATTAATAATGTTATTCTCATCTGGCTAAAAAACGTCTGCGATGAACTGAGAGAGACCAGCAGCGATGAGCGAAAGAATTGGATCGCAAACCAAAATTCTGGACGACGTTCTTCAATAAACTCGGTCTTGTGGGCGATTCGGATGAGCAGCAACAGTTTTGAACGGAAGACAAAATTTTTCTATGGCTATTGGTTGCCCTTGGTCCAAGGTCTTCTACAGCTACCAAATTTGCGGAGGTATAGTTGGCGTGAGCAATATAAAAAGAGTGCAATCTCACTTCAGTTATGCATCAATTCTTGAACCAAAAAAAGATTTTCGGCCGACGAAATTAATTAATTCTCAAGTTTCGACATCAACAAATTAATATTCTGGCTTCAATACCGTGTTCGGCAGCAACAATCTTTGTTCGGCGGTCAAATTTTCAGCAGTGAAGAAAAGAAAAACGCATTCACATAAGCACAAAAGGTAAGAATTAGCATCCCTCTTTGTTCTTTCTCTACTTCAAAATTACAGAAACTCAAAAATCCTAAAAAATAATGGATTCGAGAAGAAGAAGAAAGAATGATGCAATTGAAGAAACAATTCAAGGTACTCCCTCCGTCCCATTTTATGTGCCTGGTTCGATTAACTAGGCTTGACTGAAGTTATTTTTAATCCAAATTTTTATAATATTAAGTTTAGTATTAATATAAAAATTTTATATATTTAGAAACTACGACTAAAAGTACTATTAAACACAAAAATTCAAATTTAAAAATAAGTAAAAAGTACTAAAGAAAATACACAAAGAAGAAAGAATTGATTTGACCAATAAATAGTAAGTAAGACATATAAAATGGGATAAAGGGAGTATGTCATAACTTTAACTATTTAACTTCAAATTACATTTTTACAGCATCACATCATGATTGTTCACATCATCTATGGAAGTTTATAATCTTAATTTCTTAAATTTGTATTGAAAATTCATAATAGAGTATAAATATGAGAATCTTATTATAAATATGAAAATCATAAGTATGAGAATCTTAATTTCTTAAATTTTTATTTTATTTGTAGATTTTGATATGTTTGGTTTAGAATACTTATATGTATCCAACTAAAGTTAGAGTTTATAATATTTGAAGAACTGAATCTTTGAAAAAAAACAGTATTTACTTTTATCATGGAGGAATATTGGTTCAAACTGTAGAATATTTAAATGAAAAAATGAATGTATTTGAAGATGTTGATGTGGATACAATATGTTATCGGGCTTTGCTAGAAATGGTAGTGATGGATATATTAGGAAGTGGAGCGGAGCAAACCGACCCGGAAGAGCGGAGCAAGGGGGAACCAAGCGAACCCGGGTCCGAGATCAAGCTTCGTATAGGTCATGGCACGAGTGCCAACCTCGGGTTCGCTTGGTTTCTCCTTGCTCCACTCTTCCGGGTCGGTTTGCTCCGCTCCACTTCCTAATATATCAATCATCAGTCCCTCACTCTCCGAGCTGCGAGAATTCGTCAGCGAAAGAGAGTAGACATTAACACTGCGTCGACCCGTCCTCCGCACGCCTCAAATGTTCATAGAATAATAAAACTGATGAACGGGGATAATTTTCCGAGGTAATTACGCGTGGTTGGATGAGATTTATATCAAATAGACTCCTTATCCTACAAGAATTCTCCAATAATTAATTAGAATCCTCCTAGGTCTCACCCTCTTCCCTATAAAATGCCTTGGGAGTCCCACAAGTCACACCGATCATTCCACCCATCACACCTTATTAATTCTCCCCGATTCCCAACCCCATTTGAATTTCAAAAATGGAGACTAGCTAGGCTCCTCTCTCTCCTCATTTTCCCCCCTTTTCCTCCTATTTAATCTCCCTCTCCCCTCATTTTCGGCCACCACACTCCCAATTCACTCTCAAATTCTCCCCAAGTATTCTCCAAGTGCAAGAGCTTCCCTCGCGTCCCACGTCGAGCTCAGGTTAGTTTCTCCACCTCCCTTCCCCTTTTTCGAAATACCATGTCGTTTCCCTTAATAATACGCGTTTGTTTTTTTTTGTTTTTTTTTTTTTGTGTTTCCTAGTTCACGGCCGAGAAGACCTCCCCCCTTCCCCTTGCTCCGTTTGTCTTCTTTGTATGCAATTTATCTTGTTAGATCCATATGAGATTCTAGAATCCATAGATATTAGTGATCTTCGCATGGATGATAGCACACCTCTAGGTGACTTACCTCACCCCTCCGTCGAGGTCCCTTTTCTCCACGGGGACCCCACGTATCAAACCGAACCGAACGATTTAGTAAAAACCGAACGGTTCGGTTAAAAACTGAACAAAACCGAATTCGTTTTAATAATAATAATAATAATAATAATAATAATAATAATAATAATAATAATAATAATAATAATAATAATAATAAAGAAGTAAGTCTATGTCTCTTGATGCCTACTCCATCGTTCAGTTCATATCCTCACTGGTATCTCTCTTAACAATTTTATTTAATTTCTTTATAGTTTATTCTCTACTTTACACTTTTGTTGTTTGTTGTAATTGTTCTTTACCTCACAATTAGGGCTGAAAATAGGCCAGGCCAGGCCAGGCTTTGTATATTTAGGCCTGGGCCTGTTATGAAAATACAAAGCTTGAGCCTGAGCCTGGTCTGTATGCAGGCTTCATACTAGGCCTGAGCCTGGGCCTACGGAAGGCCTGGCCTGGCCTGAAAGCCTGTTTAAAGGCCTATATAATATATATAGGCCTTTAAAAATGCTTCAAAATATGTCTTAAATAGGCTTTGAGCCTATTTAAGACCTATTTTTTTTTTTTTTTGGAAATATGCCTACCTTTATTTTTGTAAATTACAAAATACTTAAAAAAAAAAACAAAATACCTAATACATACAATCATACATAATACCACAGATTTATGTATCATATTACGGAGTACAAAATTACAAACAATCAATAAACCAAAAAAAAATTGACAGTCACATAGCATAATCTCCTCTTGTTCAACAATCTTGTGCCGTCGGCCCTTTCTGCAATTTTCAGTAAAATTCAAGAAAATGAAACTTATAATCTCTACCTTAACAAATCTGTATCCAACATATGTTTAGAATGTTTATTAAATACTAAAATAATTATGTTGATTAAATACTGAAATATATAGCTGGAGGCAACAACTAACAACCTGCCTCTCTGCACAGTTCCTCGCCTCGCCGTGTGAAGGAGACGGACGTTCGCCGCAAGTGTCCTCGCCTCTCCGTGTGAAGCAGACGAAAGTTTGGCCGACTGGGACTCTGGGAAAGCTGCTGAAAGTGATGAAGAATGTGAGAATGGGGTGGGCGGCTCACTGTCTTGGTGATGTGAATGTAATTAGGGTTAAAGATGATTATATATATATATATATATAGGGGTGGGAATAGGCCAAGCCCCTTTGTAGGGGCCTATGGCCTGGCCTATTTAGGGCCTGGTTAGGCCTGGCCTATTTATTAAATAGGCCAGGCTTAGGCCCAATCTAAGGCCTATTTTGTAAACAGGCCTAGGCTTTTGTGAATAAGGCCAGGCTCGTAAGCCTGCAGGCCAGGCCCGTTTATATATATATATATATAGGTAGGGATGGCAATGGGTCGGGTGTGGATCGGGGAAGGCTACATCCATCACCTGACCCACCTTTCATTTTCTCCACCCACCCCCACCCCCAACCCGCATCGGGTGGACTTTTTTAGAATCCATCCCCACCCCCACTGGGTGCGGGTGCCCACTAGGGTACCCACCACTTATCAACTTAATATTTTTTCAAAAAATAATATCAAAATTACTTACACATAATTAAACAACAAAATTCATTAGTTAAACTAAAACATAAAATAATAGAAATATTATAATATAATAACTAAATTGTTAATTTTTAAAAATAAATTTAGTTGTTTAGATATAAAAATAGTAAAAAGTTACCCAAAGTTATTGAGA